>JAHLJT010007967.1:0-17744 GCA_031308135.1 Acheta domesticus
GGTGCTGGCGTAGCGGTGCCGCTTTTTGCCTTTGCGCCTCCCTGGAGCGCGTCGCGGATTCACTGGCTTCCGCCCTTTCCGCCACGGCTCAAGAGGGCACCTCGCTTGCCCCGCAAGTTTCCATCACGAGCTCGTATAATCTATCTAGCTCCCTTTGGTCTCGCCTGGGGAGACCGTGCAGCCTCCGCCCCCCCGGGGTCCCGAAGGACCACGGGGAGCAGCCCTTATACCGGGGATACACTGTTTGGCCAGAGCCCCGTTAGCGAAAGTAGTGGATACCGGCGCCGAAGCGCGCTACGATCAGGTGGGGATGACTTGTGACTCGACCCCTCGAGGTTCTGACGACCCCTTGCCGCGGGTCCCCCCACGGCAAGCGCGTTCTAAGCCACGTTACTCCACCGAACCCTCGTTTAGTACCAGACGTCTGTCTTCGACCCATGTAGCTTCGAGGTATTGTCCCATTCGTTATTTTGAACGAAAGGTGTGAGAGAGAGGCCTCACTTCAGCTTATCGAAATATCGGCGCATGTCCGTTAAAATAATATTTGGACGTGCGAAAATTCTAGGAGTATCATTTTCGCTTATTTTCTTTCTGCGAAGCGCAAAGCTCCGACATCCGTCACGGCTGCGCTAAGCGGCATAATTCATAGAAGGGCGCTAGTCTTTGAAAGTGGAGAAAAGGCACCTTTCTCAGAAGGTGGCTAGAAAGGATACTCTAGGATGGGTGCAGGCGCGGCCGCAGTCGCGGGCTCCAGTTGTGGTAACGGCGAAGGGCGAATCTTCCACGATCAGCTTATGGGTGATGTGAATAAAAATGTGCTAATACTTCTTTCTCGAGTTTTCAAAGCAATTGCTTCAAACAGTATGAATAAAGGACGCGAGTAATTGCTCTTATTTTGAGCGATTTCTTCTTTGGTGAGGAACTACTCTACCGAGAAACAATTGCTTAATTTTCGTATGAATAAAATCGAGAATTTGCTTCTGGTGCGAAGCATTTACTTCCATTTTCGGAGCAACCTCTGTAGGTGACTCAAATCGTATTGAATGGTTAGAGAAAAGTTATATACGACTGTTGTGAGTTGTAGTGTGTTTTAAGTAGTGAGTGAGTGAGTGATGGAAGAATCCGTACGATGTCGCCAACAAAGATATGCAACGAGAGAAGAATTACTGAAGAAAGGAATTATAAAACTTTGTACGGTTTTCACTCGGAAAATGTTCAGTGGTTGGCGAATTATTTTCTCGGCGAATATAATGAAAACAGGGGTGGTGCATTAAATAATGAAACAAAAATGAGAAGATTTTTGCGATACTTGGCGGATCCTGGTTTCCAAATTCGAGTGGCTGAGGATATAGGTGAAGATCAGAGCACTATATCCAAAACCTTTTCAAATGCACTGAACAGAATTGTGGAGAAAAGGAACGAATGGATTAAATTCCCTACTACAGCAGTTTCTCTTGATTCTGCCAAAATGGAATGGCAAGAACGTTATTCTTTTCCAGCTGCTATCGGGGCTGTTGACTGCACTCGCATATTAATTAAAAGGCCTCAAAGGCATGGAGATGAGTATATTAACAGAAAAGGTCACCACAGCTTCAATGTTCAAGCTACATGCAAGGCAAAGGAGGAATTCACAAGTATTGTGTCCTGGCCTGGATCTGTACACGATGCAAGAATATGGAGAAACTCCGATGTGTGCAGAGTAATATCCAACCAGGCAAATGCTCTCCTCCCAGGTGATTCAGGATATCCTATTGCTCCATGGCTCATGACCCCGTATCAAAATCCCACTACACCAGAACGAAGATCCTTTAACAGATTATTTAAAACAGCGTGATAATAGAAAGGTGTTTTGGACAATTAAAACAACGGTTTCCTATTTTACAAAGTAGAATAAGATTGTCCACAGAGAACATTCCTTCAATGATTTTATGTTGTATTTTGCATAACATAGCAAAATACATTACTATAACAGAAACAGACATGTCCTGTTCAACACTAAACATTTCAGTCACCATTAATCTGCAGAATGCATTCAGCACATTTCTTCATAAATAGATGTACATACAAGCTGTACAAGGGAAAAAAGTTTCTGAAAGTGGACATGTGAGATTTCAATTCTAATCAATTCGATTGAAATTTTAAAAGGTTTTGAGTTACAGTATATTTTGTGGTAGCTTACATCAGATTTAAACCTATAAATTCAATCAGCTACTCTGTCACCAGTCAGCACAAAATTAAATTTAACATTTATAAATAGCTTTTAGCACAATCGTACAGGTCCAGAACGTATGCAGCGATTTAATTTTTTCTGGAAGAACAGACATGAAATTATCCAAAAAAGCTAAAACAAAACAAAAAAACTTACAAAATAAGCATTGGTTCTAAACCTGAAGATGAGCAAAAGCAAATCCTTGATGGACATTAACCCGTCAATTCCCAGACAAGTAGTAGGACAATTTTTAAGATATTTTCTTCCAAATATATTCAATTAGGTTACTTAGAACCGAAAAATTGAAGTTTGGTGAAAAATACTTGTTCGATTTTAATTGGTGAGGGTGTCCCCTACAGGTGACATTGGGCATTAGAAGTGCATGGTATGCATTAGGCTTCAAATAAAATTTTACTTGTTTCAACTTTAAAAAAAAATATATTTGTGGAATTCATACCAACAATGAAAATGCAATCCTACTTTACATTTTGTGCATATTATTCTTGTGTGCTTGCGACAGTGTGCACCTCTTCTGAGCACATTCTTCGTGCCTTTGTTATGTGCTATCACCACTTGTTCGCACATCCTTCGGGCACCGGTTTGGTACCGATGCAGAAGCAGGATTACGACGAGGCGGTTTTCCATACTTTCCAAAATATGTCTGTACGACGAATCTCCTGAATTGAGTGTAAGTAATGTTTCTTTCAGGTGCTATTTTTTTACACATAAGCCAAGCAATGTTACATGCAGCATCGAGGCCGAAAGAAAATAGGGGATACCATCATTTTTTCCACGCAGATTCACTGTAGATTGTATATATTTTCTTCGAAAAAATCGTCCCCCCATGTACCTATTGTACTTCTGAACAATTGCTGGACATTCGACGAGGATTTTGTTTCTTTTCCCGCTCACATAACCAACTCTATCTACTTTTCCAACAGGTGTTACTCTATAGCAATTAGATGCCACAGAAACAACGTTGTTTTCATACCAACTCATCACAGAAACGTAAATTTAAATGATAGAGCACCACTAGATTCCTTTGCAAATCTTCACGAGTTTTCACATGACATTTTCAATACGACTGTCAACTGTGCATCTAATGCCTTGTTCAGACAGGATCGATAGCAACATCAAACCCGTAAAGAAACTGTCGAAATAGAAATTGTATGGAGCAAACTGAGGAGGTAACTTGCTTCCCAAACGTACCACCATTACCGCTCCAAGCCGGTGTTCTGCCTGCAGAGGGAGTTGTCCGCTCTTTAGCACCTTGATACGGCTCAAATGCAATAAGATAGCCCTGTCGCGTTGCAGCGAACCAAAGCTTGTAGCCGAAACGAATGGACTTGCTGTGTATGTACCGTTTGGCACTGTGTTTCCCATAGTACGGCACCATTGTTTTTATCAATTGAAATGTGCGAGAGCAAAAATGATTGATATACATTTAAATCAAAGAAATAAACTGCTATAAAAATACTCTAAAGATTGCAGAAAAATCTAGTCTACTTATTTGTTGATGTACCCCTAATGCCCAATGTCACCTACAGGGGACACCTAAAACTTTTCTGCCAATATAAAAGAAAGTATGTAAATGAAAAATATAAGAATGCTGTTTTACATTCCTAACATATAGAAAGCAGATGTAATAAATAAATAATGTACTTAACGATTTACGTGTCATAATTTTGAGAAGAACTCGAAACCGACATCGACTGGAGCAAAAACGTTTGCACGTGTACACTCTTCTGTGTTACACAAGCGACTGAAAGCAGCAGACGCTCATGTTCTATGTAGAGGTGTTCATATAATTCCAAATAAGCTGCCTGGCGCACTATCAAATTTTTCAGAATCACAGGAACTGGTACAAGCCTCCGCAAACGTCTGTCCCCTGTAGGTGACGTTGGGAATTGACGGGTTAATAACAACCGACAACAGGGACAGCAGAAGTGGGGTGAAATAACACAAATCAGAGTTAGGAGTTGAGAGAAACTAACATTCTTCACAACATGGACATTTATTCACAAATTCACTGTATTATATATTACACTGATTACACACTCATGTATTTGATCCAACTGCCATTGTAATTTTCTCTTTTTTAATTGCGCAAGTTCTAATTCCTCAACGTTCACCATATTGTCTATCTGCCACTGCAATTCTTTTTCTTCAATTTTAACACCTCTAACTGTTCAATATACACCAGTTTTTGCAGTTCAGCGTTAGATAGTCTATTTACATTCTTTTATTTCTCATAAGTGTTACTTCCTCCGTAGTGTAGTCTTCAAAAACAAAGCACTAGGTGATGCACCAATTCGTGCACCACTGATAGGTAATACACCATCACTACGTGCTGCTGTTAAGTCAGCGCCACTCGCTGTAGCTACACCTGGGAGTGATGCTGTAATATCCGCATCAGCCTCTATTGCTCCTGAAAAAAGTTCAAATTACGTATTTTTAATACAATGATACTCTTAATTTACTAATTGAAATGCAACATCATCAATTTATTGTTCTATAATAATAAATGAATGAATAATAGAATGGTTATTCTATGTTCGATCTACCTTCGATCCGCACCACCGTTGGATTAGTGTCTCCACTATTAATTTTAATTAATATTTTTCCCACTCCTTTAGTTGATTTTCTTGTTGACCGTCTGCGTAATGTCAGTTTTTCTCTTCACTCTATCTTTCAAATTACAAATTTTTTAGATAGTTGGCGCTCGGTTATTTCTTTGCCGAATCTGTTCGATATTTATGAACCACTTCTGAGAGGGCTTCGGCCGTTTTTAGCCGTGCTGAAGGCAGTTGCGATTTGTCGAATAATATTCTATGCTCTTTTAAAATATTTATAAAGCCCTGTTGCTGGCAGGTTTCAGGGCCCTCCACATCAAACGATCCGAAACACTCGTGTTCGAAAAAATTAATAACCTCCGGACCTACCGGACTAACACGTGCTCATACACAAACTGGGCTTTGCACCCTGCTTGCTCACGATCACCTTCGTCAAAACATGGCGCCCGCTAAACTACAGAGTTTCTACAAAACAGATGAAAGTCGATCAATCGCAGCACACCAGTAGAAAGCAATTATACAGAGAAGTAAACACTCTAAGTTTCACGAAACTTTTTATTCCTATGAAAAGAAGCAATTGCTAATGAGGAGTAGTAGTTCTACTTGTACTAGTAGCATTGCTTTGGAGGGCTTTCTCATTTTTATTCATATCACGTATAAGCACGTTTGATATGATTGTGGGAATCGATGTACTGTTACAGTAACGAGCCCCATAGTGAAGGCAATAACAAGCAATGAAGTATAAGTGAACAATAAGTAAATAAATGAATTTAAAAATTAATTAACTAATAAATAAATAATAAATTTTAAAAATACATTAAATGCTATTTCCTTTTTGATATCGGGGTTGTTTTGGTTCACTGCTTTGCAGTTCCAAATTCACCTCCTGCAATATGCTCTAATTAATAACCTCGTAAGAGTCACGAGGTAGTCTTTACCACATCACATCCGTGATCTGGACAATGAAGCAGCTATAATACAGCTTAACTGTTAGGATGCCGCGCTGTCCCTCAAGAGCGGAATGACTACCCGACGCTTTCTCGTCGGCAATTTTGGTCAGAATGAAATTGAATGTTGGCTACCTGAACCAGCAAACTTTTTACCCTTTTCCCCAGAAGTGCTGGCATGCGCGAGTTTTGCCATATTATCGTTATATTAGGGTAATTTTCTCTCCCATCGTTCTCCCCAGTGTTATGTCCAGGAAACAGAAATTTGTAGACACAGTTTTTATTTAACAAATTAGATATCAGTGCAAGTTTAACATCCGGTAACCAACGAATTAATCCTAAACGTAGCCAGGTTCCGTTTGCCAGAGATGTCCCAAAATCAAGCCGTATCACCAGTAATCCTTACGAGAGTCCATTCACTATTGCCGGGTCCAAAATACCACTTTGCCGCTAATCCCAATCTCACACTCGTAACTCCACTAGAAAACTGTCTACCAACTCGCGGCGGGGCCCGCTTTTATTCTTCCCGGTGGCGTAGCCCGCTTCCATCCGGGTTCTCGCTGATCGGCTGCCTCCTCTTCGTTTGCCCGGTCTTGTCACGGTCCGCTGCTCTCAATTTGCCGCCGTGTCTGGCGGTGAGGCGCGCGATCAACTCTTTTTCGACACCACCGCAACACCTAGCATGGCTGACACAATGATGTGATTCATTTCACACATATTTTTGGTTCCTAGGTCACACACAGTGGCCTTCACAAAGAAACCAACTGCCTGCAATTTCTTTATGGCTTCTTGATTATTTTAGCCAAAATTGGAGTTGGGTGTTACCGTGTGAAAAATAACAGCCGATTCGTTGTTTGTATTCTTTGTTCATACCCGATCCTTCAAAACAATAGCATGATTAGCAATTCTATGGGAGCGTTCCTGCGAGCCTTGAACAACAAAACCTGCAATCAGCTCTTATATGAGACATTTCAGAACCATCTCATCGTACATCAAGATACAATGCTTGTCTTGATCAGTCTTAGTGCTGGCAACACGTCTCATTATTTCAAACATTTTCATTAATACCAGTTTCCATTGGAACATTCTCAAGGCAACAACATGTTCGCACAGAAGGCAGTGTCGGGTAGCAACCAAGCAACCGATGTGCCTTCGACTACGCTTAAAGATAGACGAAGCCAGACTTTTCTCCTGTTGTGTCCCCGCTTTGCGAACCAGGCCTTGGAAATTACGCAATCTCCAAGGATGATGGTTCGCAAAGAGGGAATGCAGCACCTCAAGCATCTCACCTAAATTCCTAGATCGAACACGTGCCTCCAAATGATTGTTTGCCTCGTCAGCTTCCTAATATCTCGCTTCAGCTTCACAGTCGTAGACAGGAGATGACCTTTCGCCTTACACCTTGATGGTTGGCTTCATCCAGCACCTTCCTCTGCGTCTCTTACTGTAGTATCTGTAAAAATATTTCAGAATAGAAAGAGACATACAAAACACGTATTACGCATGTGGATAAAACAAAATTAAAAGAGGAGCGAGTAGGCCGCTTTTCAGCTGGACCATCAAGTTCTGTTGCTACCTTCCGCTTCCCCAAGCAAGAGTGAAGGCGAAACTCTGGGGCTCTTGGTCCAGGCACTGCCGAACCAGCGGCATGGAATCAGTTTAACATTGAAACGTTACATCTGTTTATACACAAAGTAATTGGACAACGAAGGAGGATTTTTACAAACATACACTAGTTTACAATTATAGATAGTGAATTATAAATAGAGAAATAAATTCTTTTATCATAGTCGAAATCAATGAGATTTCCATTGCATTTGAGCTGAAGATGCCCCTACCTGCAAACTATGAATATCAATATTACAAAACTGCACGATACAAGAAAATGTACACGAGTAACTCTGAAGGCACAGTTTGCATTTTTGTTATTAAATGCTCCAGAAAATGTGCAATATTATCGAAATCGTGCACTGGCCTTGAAGCCTTTTAGTTTCACCAGGATGACCCAGCTCCGTCACTTGGCGACCCCTTTGACTTTCCCGTATACATACACCGAGAGGAATGTTGAGTCTTTGCTATTAATCACGTAGTAAATTGCACTAAACAATGTAGATAAGTTTCATAGAACGAAGTGCTTAGTCGCCTTTACCAAATGGTCGTTTCGTCCAACAGTTGTTGCCCGTCTGCGTAATACCAGTTTTTTCTACACTCTATCTTTCAAATTACAAATATTTTAGATAGTTGGCGCTCTTTAGTATTTCTTTGCCGAATCTGGTTCGGTATTTATGAACCACTTCTGAGAGGGCTTCGGGGCCTTTTTAGCCGTGCTGAAGGCAGTTTGCTATTTGTCGAATAATATTCTATGCTCTTTTAAAAATATTTATAAAGCCCTGTTGCTGGCAGGTTTCAGGGCCCTCCACATCAGAACGATCCGAATCACTCATGTTCAAAAAAATTAATACGAATAAACCACCGGACCAACCGGACTAACACGTGCTCATACACAAACTGGGCTTTGCACACCTGCTCGCTCACGATCACCTTCGTCAAAACATGGCGCCCGCTAAACCACAGAGTTTCTACAAACAGATGAAAGTCGATCAATCGCAGCAGACCAGTAGAAAGCAATTATACAGAGAAGCAAACAACTCTTATGTTTCACGAAACTTTTTATTCCTATGAAAAGAAGCAATTGCTAATGAGGAGTAGTAGTTCTACTTGTACTCGTAAGCAATTGCTTTGGAGGGCTTTCTCATTTTTATTCATATCACGTATAAGGCACGTTTGATATGATGTGGGAATCGATGTACTGTTACAGTAACGAGCCCCATAGTGAAGGCAATAACAAGCAATGAAGTATAAGTGAACAATAGTAAATAAATTGAATTTAAAAATTAATTAACTAATAAATAAATAGAAATTTTAAAAATGCATAAATGCTATTTCCTTTTTGATATCAGGGTTGTTTTGGTTCACTGCTTTGCAGTTCCAAATTCACCTCCTGCAATATGCTCTAATTAATAACCCGTAAGAGTCACGAGGTAGTCTTTTACCACATCACATCCTGATCTGGACACTGAAGCAGCTATAATACAGCTTAACGTTAGGATGCCGCGCTGTCCCTCAAGAGCGGGAATGACTACCCGACGCTTTCTCGTCGGCAATTTTGGTCAGAATGAACTTGAATGTTGGCTACCTGAACCAGCAAACTTTTTACCCTTTTCCCCAGAAGTGCTGGCATGCGCGAGTTTTGCCATATTATCGTTAATATTAGGGTAATTTTCTCTCCCATCGTTTTCCCCAGCATGGCTGGCACGAATGATGTGATTCATTGCACATATATTTGTGGTTCCTAGGTCACACACAGTGGCCTTCACAAAGAAACCAACTGCCTGCAATTTCTTTATGGCTTCTTGAATTATTTTAGCAAGAATTGGAGTTGGGGTGTACCGTGAGAAAAATAACAGCCGATTCGTTGTTTATAGTCTTTGTTCATTACCCGATCCCTCAAAACAATAGCATGATTAGCAATTCTGTCGAGCGTCCCTGTGAGCCTTGAACAACAAAACCTGCAATCAGGCTCTTATTTAAGACGTTTTCAGAAACATCTCATCGTACATCAAGATACAATGCTTATCTTGATCAGTCTTAGTGCTGGCAACACGTCTCATTATTTCAAAACATTTTCATTAATACCAGTTTCCATTGGAACATTCTCAAGGCACACAACAATGTTCGCACAGAAGGCAGTGTCGGGTAGCAACAAAGTAACCGATGTGCCTTCGGACTACGCTTAAAGATAGACGAAGCCAGACTTTTCTCCTGTTGTGTCCACCGCTTTGACGAACCAGGCCTTAGGAAATTACGCAAATCTCCAAGGATGATGGTTCGCAAAGAGGGGGATGCAGCACCTTCAAGCATCTCACCTAAATTCCTAGATCGAACACGTGCCTCCAAATGATTGTTTTGCCTCCGTCAGCTTCCTAATATCTCGCTTCAGCTTCACAGTCGTAGACAGGAGATGACCTTTCGCCTACACCTTGATGGTTGGCTTCATTCAGCACCTTCCTCTGCGTCTCTTACTGTAGTATCTGTAAGAAATATTTCAGAATAGAAAGAGAACATACAAAACACGTATTACGCATGTGGATAAAACAAAATTAAAAAGAGGAGCGAGTAGGCCGCTTTTCAGCCGGACCATCAAGTTCTGTTGCTGCCTTCGTTGTTCATAATCTTATTTCAAGACCCGACAATTTAATTTTGTACAAGGCCAAGCTCGTGATTGAATAATAGGTTGTTTAACTGAACACCAGCTCCAAAGTCTAAATAACATTTTAAAATGTTTTTTGACAGAAAGCGATAACACCCACATAAGTGTTCTTTAAGAGCAATGGTGAATTGCGATATTTAATCGCGATGTTGCTGTTGCAATGGTTTCAAGTCCTCGTGTTTCGATTCGAAACGCATCACAGATAAATGTGCCGGGGGGCCCGACATTCTAATTACCTCTGGATAATGTTTGATGTGTGATGTTTGGGCTTCAGTGTATCATTAAACAACTCAATGTACAAATTATGATGTGATGTTATCATTGAATTTAAACCTAATCATCTCAACTTGGATGGTTTTACTGAAACATAATCCCACTATCTCCCTTAAAGTAACAAAGAAATCCCAAGTTTTGTGTGCAAAATCAACATGAAACAGATCTGCAATTAACGTAGGGAAAATACGTACAAAGGTGTGCATTTCACTGGCTGGCATAAATATTTTTCTGATTCCAAACACCCTCCTATTTCAATAATGGCGGTCTATTCTGAAAACAATTTTTTGTTTAATTAATTGATTTCATCCTGTTGTTTAGGGCCTCGATACTTGCGATGTTTTGTTTAATGACCAAGTCATATAGAACATGGCCCATATCATATTTTACATACACGTAACAAATCATGGATTATATCAACAAAATAATTTTCAGTGACATGGAAATACATCAATCATTCCAGATTGAGGCTTCTTTGACACCGTTTCTTTTCGGGTCTGAGAAACCATTATTTTCATATTGCTCTCGAGTTCTTTTCAACTCCAAAGCAAAGGAAAGTTTTTTTGTGCATCACACTTTCGCATTACACACAATCTGCAATAGTAATTGGAATTGAAACCTGTAAATTCCATGGCACTTAAACCAGACCACTTCAGACCTTCATTGTCACCTGCGAGCAAACACACAAAAAAATAAACTTTTTTGGCATTGCCATTTACATTAAATTCTATGACTTCCGTGAACAACCAATTTAGTTCCTCTACTAATAGTCCGAATATTGCTTTATATCCACCCAATAAAGTTTTTCTCTCTGTAGAATATTAAACAAAGCAGTCAGAAAAATATTATCTAGAGTTGACCTGAACTGTGGTAGCAAACACGGAAGTGAAAAATGAACACCGCCTAGTTTGTTAACACCCGCCTGTGATCCAAGTGCATTATTCACTTCCAAGTCATCATAATGAAGAAAAATTGGCAATACCAATTTAACACCAAATTGCTGCTTTTTACATCCCAAAATTTAGCTTGCAAAAAGTTGGACATTAACCCACTACTTTTCTGAATTTTAAGAAATTCCATATAATTTATTGTTTCGGTCAAGACTTCATTGAAAGAAAAAAGTGCTTTAAAGTCTCTCTCCTCGGAATGAATTGACCTCTCATTACAGTCCTGTCTTGAATGATTCGGCCTTCAGCAAGAACATTGTCCAGCCTATCTCCAATAACATTATTTCTGCTTCTTATAAAACACCCCGTTTCCTTGAGAGCTTTGAAACGTCTATGTTCAGTAGATATGAACTTTGGAATGGTTTTCATCACATGTCGAAAATATCTTCTAAATCTAAAGTGTTACCCCCCATTAAAATATTGTTCAATTAAAGGCCTTTATAATCCCAAATATATTTGCAAATCTGTAACATTTTCTATGATTACCTGGACTGATTTCGAGGCATTGTTCTATTTGTATACAATTTCCCAGTAAATGACAAGGCATATTGGAATATAATTTTCACAATCTTCGATATTTGAAGGCAAAGAAGATGAACTGTTTCAAGGATTGTCAGTAAAAAGCGGTTCGTCCATTTGTTTCAAGAGTTTTTATCCGACATGAGACCTACGCCATTCTCTTAAATTACCATCAGACTATTGTCACACCATCGTTCGTTTATCGGAGCCACACGGTGGCGTCCGTTTCAACCACCGCGTCGAGCTCCGGCGGCGTGGGTGTACGCCGAAGTCAACGAGGGCGGCCCGGGCCTACTCATGTCGGCCAACTTTGTCACCTGCTTAGAATCTAACTCGGATGGAAGGAGTCGAAGGCGTTTGCTAACTACAGAACACAATTCAGTGGTTGGTATAGCAATAAAAGGTTTATTCCCGCCTAATAATAGGCCGGGAAGTTACAGTGATTACAAAGAGTTAAGAAAGGCCCTACCTGATGAGCTCAGTTAGAAACGAAAGAAAAAATGAGATAAAACTTAAATTTAAAAAAAAATAAAGAACGAGAATTACAATCAAATTCCTTACAGGCCCCAACAAAACTCTAGTGCCATTCGCCTTCTGGCTGACATAATGAGGAAACAAGTGCCTACGCGCGGCACCGCGATGCACAATAGTTCTTTGGCGGCGTTGACGAAGTTTTATGCCTGAATGGGGCGGCGTGTAGGGCGGCCCTCGGCGGCGGCGGCGACGCGGCTGCGGCGGTGACGGCGGCGGCGGCGACGGTCAGCCTTGGCCCGGATCGTGAATGATCGCGATTCCGGTCACACAAATCAGCAGTTCTTACGGAAAGTTCTCTGGAGGTTTTCACGATCACGAATCTCGGAGAAAACCTAGTCACCGGTCACTCGCCCACGGCAGAGCTCAGAGTCCACGAACTAAGTCCCAAAATAATAACTCTCCCTCGAACGCGGCGCCGGAGCTATCACTTTACTCCGCGGCGCTCGCCACCAAGACAAGTCGAGTAACGTAGTGTTCGAACGCGGCGCCGGAGCTGTTACCTCGCTCCGCGGCGCTCGCCCCCCAGCTCAATCGAACAGAAGAAGTGATTTTGCTCCCCTACGCCTCTAGCGTGGAGGTGCCCTCGTTCCGCCACCCCGAAAATTCAAAAGTGCCCCAAAATCGCTCCCACCCCCACGGAATTTTGCCCCTGATTGGCTAAGTGCTACTACGCCGTAATTTTTCCTCGGCCAATCAGGTCTGGTGATTCTAGGAATTTTCCGTAGCCCTATCTCTGTCTGGAAAACGCCTCTCCGTCTGACTTCGGAAGTAGGTCAGTAAAGGGTACGCGGAATGTCCGTTGGGACCCCAGGAGGAAAGCTGCGAAGGACGGCCTGGGTACTCAGTTGCGCATGATACCCGGAACGGCGGGATCGGCACACGTCTCTAATCTCTTCTTCGGCGCCCGGTGTGCGTGACGGGATGAGGGTCGACTCGCGGACGATGGCCCATAAACTTTAGAGGGGCGCGTGCTGTCATCCCTTCCATTAGCGGAGGGGGCGCGCCGACCCGGCTGGCGGCGGCGGGAGGTGACGCCTCGCATCGACAGTTATTTTGTGAAATTTAAAAAATAGTAAAAATAGCGTACCGCTACATTGGCCCTCCCCTCCGAATAGAGAAAAAAAATTGGGGCTTTGAAAAATTGAGATTTGGAAATGAGAATTTTTTTTTCTCGTCGTGATGAAATTTCAAAAAAATAACATGGCGATGCCTAACATTAAAATCATTCTACAGTAACTAAGAAAATTGCAACTACTACTAGATCTTAATTCTAATTAACCCTACAAAATTTAACAAAGAAGAACATGAACTGTACCGCGAGCCCAAGGTACTGCGAATCGTGTGCAGAGGTTGTCAGTGACTTCTACTCTTTAAACGGACGGAGGTTGAAAAAATTGAATTTTCTGGCTGGAAGGCCGTTTTCGTCCCGCAGGAGGCATACGTTCGGATGTGGAATGGCTTCGACGATAAATGGGCCGCTGAATAAAGGAAAGAATTTATGAAATAGGCCCGCAGGCTGGTCACTCACTCGTGGAGTTCTAACTAACACCTTGTCCCCTACATTAAATTGAAAAGGCCTTTTTACCAGTACTTCCCTTTTTCGGGCATTCTTGTTTAGATTTTCCAAGATGATTCTGCAACGGTTTTCATAATTTGGGACCGATTGTCCTGACAATCGTGCTAGCAGAGGGAAAGCATGCTTCGGTTTTCTCCCAAAGTGTGCCTCAAACGGAGTCATACCGATGGAGTCGTGTTCAATAATGTTTAGCCATTCATTCATGTTTTTTAGAAGCAAGGGCCACTCTTTGTGATTATTTGAGATGTATGCGCGGAATAGGCGCGAGATCTCCTTCATAACCCTCTCGCTCGGATTCGACTGAGGATGTCGGATTGATGAGAAAATGGCCGACACTCCTTCGTTTTCTAGTGTTTGTTTCCACAGCGTGCCGGTAAACTGAGACGCGTGGTCACTTAAAACTTTTTTGTAGGTTCCTGCTGTCTGAAAAAATTCGCGAATAAGCCGCTTCAGGCAATTTTGTGCGGTAGGCCGAGTAATGGGATAAAGTTGAGTAAATTTTGAGAATGAATCGATTACAACCAAGATGTGCTTGTACCCGTACCTTGCAGTGGGTAGCGGACCATACAAGTCGAGACAAGCAAGCTCATTTGGGGCCGAGGGAATAATATGTCTCATCGGGCCGTCATAATGCCGGTTTGGGAATTTAGTCTTTTGGCATGTGATACACTTGGAAACAGTAGCCCTAGTCTGCCTGGCCATGCCTTTCCAATATGCGAAAGTGAGCAGGACTTTTAAGGTTTTGCTTCCTCCGAAATGTCCGTGCTTCTGATGCAGGTGGATAATTAATTTGTCAGTAATACCGGCGGGAATCCAAATCCGGTATTCACTTGGCTGCTCCTTAGTTCTAAACATTACAAGGTTGTTTGAAACTTTGACCAAGTCGGGATTTTGGCTAAATTTTTCAAAAAGTGGGTCATTCTGATCTAGAGAGCCTTGTAAAAATAATTTGACCTTGCCAATTACGGCATCTTGTTCCTGAAGCGTTCCTAAATTCCTGGGCTGCATCTCAGGGATGGGAGTGACATTGAGTTCAATGGCGTTCATGTAATACACAGTCTCATTCCGAATTTTGTGATTTGAGGAGTAAGGCAGTCGACTTAAGAAATCAGCAATGGGGTTATTAATTCCTGAACAATGGCGAATTTCAAAATCAAATTGCTGCAGCCAAAGAACCCATCGCAATAATCGAGCATTCGTGCAGTGACAGCGCTTTAAAAAGATGAGGGCCTTGTGGTCCGTAACAATGTAGAATTTTCTCCCTGCTAAGTACCCGAGCATTTTTTGGAGAGCCCAAATTATTGAAAGCGCTTCTTTCTCAGTAACTGAAAACTGGTATTCATTTGGCCTCAGTACACGACTAGCTACGGCAACAATTTTAGTTTCTGACTCATCATCACCTGTTTGCGACAGCACGCATCCTATTCCTACGTTTGAACTGTCGGTCTGAAGGAAAAAAGGCTTAGAAAACTGGGGATGGTTTACCATGATAGCATTGCGAAAAGCCGCTTTTATCTTATTGAAAGCCTCCTCATGTTCAGCGGTCCAAAGCCATTTCGTTCCCTTTCTTAGTAAATTGATTAAGGGGGCCGTAAGGATTCCGTAGCCCGGGATGAATCTTGATTGGTACACGCACATTCCCAAGAAACCTTTTAATTGTTTGGGATTTTGTGGGCGCGAGATTTCGTCGATCGCCTGAACCTTCTCTGGATCGATTCGCACACCGTCGGTGTTTACCAGATAGCCTAAAAATGAAATTTCTGTAGTGCAGAACTGCGACTTGTTCAAATTTAACTTCATGTGATTTTTAGACAGGCAATCAAGCAGTTGCTCTAGATGATCTAAATGCTCCTGGAAATTTTGAGAAGACACTACGATGTCGTCGACGTAAGGCGTCACAAATTGCTTGATGTCGTCGCCTAGCTTCTCATCCAGACAACGAATGAACGCAGCGCCGCTGTTCTTTAAGCCGAAAGGCATCCGTTTCCAGACGTAGGTTAAGCCGTTGTATAAGAATCCCGTGAACTTCCTATCGTCGGGGTGGATGGAAATCTGCCAATAAGAACTCGAAAAATCTAAGGCCGAAAAATTTTTAGTTTTGTTGAATTTCCAAAGAATTTCGTCTATGTTTTGAGGTGCCTCGTTTTCTGGGACTGTAACTTCGTTGATTCGTCGTGCATCTAAACAAATTCTAACTTTCCCGTCTTTCTTCTTGACAACAACAATCGGGTTTAAGTAGGCCGTGACTGACCTCTCAATAATGCCTTCACTAATCATGTTTTTGATCGTTTCATCGACTTCCCCCCTAATGGACTGCGGAATAGGGTAATTTTTCACTTTAAAGGGTGAGTCATCGGTGACCTGGATCCGAAAGCAAAAGTCTTTTATTGGATGCACGGGACGATCGAAAACGTTGCCGTATTTGCAGAGCAATTGCTGCAGCTGATGGCGCTCGTGGTCATTTAGTGAATCATTTCCTAGCAAGCACTTGTTAATGACTCCACTCACGTCATCCCCCGAATCCCCAAACCCACATGAAATGCTAATGTCCGGTCTGTCCTCGTCATCTTGTATCTCAATTTCCCTACCCTCACCGAAACTCACAATATTCCTGGAAAAATCCACTATCCCGTTATTTTCCCGCAAGAAATCTACCCCTAGAATAACATCATAATTCAAGTCTTCTATGACTAAACATGGCACGTCGAATGAAACTTCCCGAAAATTTAGTGAGATTAAGGCCTGCATGAAAATCGGCTTACTTTTCTTCTTCCCGATTCCTACAACGAAGCATTTACCCGTAGGCAAAGTTGGCACTGGAATGCGTTCACTTATTAGTTGCGAGTAAAATTTCTTTGAAATTGCGCTAACCTCACTGCCGGTATCTACTAGAGCGCGTACATTAAAATTTCCTGTGAGAAACTCGATTACTGGGCACTTCCGTGCGAGTTCCTTCACATGTTCATTCGCATCGTCATTTAAGTCATGAAATGCGTAGTTCACTGACACTACCTTGGAAATTGGTACCTCTGACACAACTCGTTCGGGACCCCGGTACCTTACTGGCTCGAACGGTTCTAATTTAACGGGCTCTGTCTAGTGGAATCATGTTGACCGTTTTCTGTCCCCAGCGTTCCCGCCTCGATTCTCATTAGAATCCGGTGGTGGGCGTCGCTCATTTGCAGCGTTCCCCCGATTCCGGTCATCGCGACGCCATGACGGTCGGTTCTGGCCGTTCCCTTGGTTTCGCTCCCAATTATCCTCATAAGAAATTACCCGAGTCCTATCAAATTGAGCGAGCAGCTCCTGGAATCGATCGAGGTCCTCACATCCTACACTATTAATTAAATTTTGCACATAGTAGGGTAATCGCGGGTCAAAGCCAAATGACCTTTTTATCCTCTATCATTGGGGTCACACAATTTAATAGCGGAGATTTTCTCCATGGCGTAGTCAAGGTAAGATTGGGTCGCGTCTTTGTCCCACCTGTTCTCTAGAATCTTTCTCTCGAATTCGTAACGCGTTTGTTCGTTCCCAGTAACGCGCAAGGAACTTGGTACGAAACTCTTCGTACGTTTGCGGGAATGGTGTAGCGCAGTGAGCCAGTGGGCTGCATTTCCGCGTAGAAGTTCCTGCATGAATTTAGGTTTTAATTTGGACGGTACTGCCTTCGTCAAATCCATGTAATTCTCGGCACGGTCGAGAAAAACCTTTGGATTTTCATCTGCTTTTCCCAAAACATAAATTTTGTGGAGGGGCCCACGAGAATCTAAGCCCTGATCCTCCCGATGAATTCGCAATAGGACCGTCTCTTTCTCGATTTCCTCCTTCCTACTAATTTTATTAAGTTTCTTGTCTATTTCTTTCTTTACTTTTCTTCCCTGTCCCTGATATTC
>JAHLJT010007968.1:0-17716 GCA_031308135.1 Acheta domesticus
TTGTTTCATTATTATTATTATTATTATTATTATTATTATTATTATTATTATAGTATTATTATTATTATTATTATTTCCATTACATCACGACTAAAGATGTTATGAGTCGGCTGAATATAAAATCTACTCCAGGTTGCAACCAGCTACCTAAGGAGCAGATCTAGTGACTATCAGTGCCTCTACAATACTTTACGCAAAATGTGGGCTGTTCCAAATAAAGCAATTTCTTGCACTTCCCAGTCTTTTGAATTACCTGGGAGTTTAGACAAGTTCTTACTCAAATTTTGCGGAACAAATCCCAGAGCTCCGATAACTATCGGGACGACCTGTGCTTTTACGCCCCACATTCGGCTGATCTCGATTTCCAAACTCTTGTATTTAAGACGTTTCTCTGCCTCCTTGGTAACGACGTTTTGATCGCAAGGTACAGCAACATCGATAAGTAAACACGATTTTTTCGCCAAATCCCGGATAACTATATCCGGTTTGTTTGCCGCTATCGTGCGATCAGTTTGAATTTGTTGGTCGTACAATATCGTACACAATCCAACAGACGTCACCGGTTTCGGTGAGTGTTCGTACCACTTGGGGCATGTGTTTGGAACTTCGAGGGCGGTACAGATCTGCCAGTGGAGGTAGCTACACACCCTGTCATGTCTTTTAGGTATTCGGTCTTTGCTAGGATTGGACAAGCTGAGACAATATGATCAATGGTTTCTACTTGCTCCTGGCAAATGCGGCATTTATCATCTTGGGAAATTTTGAGAACCGCTTTATCATAATGTCGTGTTCTCAAGGCCTGATCTTGGGCAGCTATTACAAGTGCTTCCGATTCTGGCTTCATTCTTCCCCTTTTAAGCCACATAAATGATTGATCTTTATTGATCTGCACCTTGTCCATTCTTTTTAGGTATTGTCCGTGGAGTGGTTTGTCTCTCCACGATTTCTTTAACATTTTTTGTGTCTCACACTTCATGTTTAGCAGCATCAGAAGTTCAGTGTCTGTGTTATTCGACGTGTCTTGCCTAGTTTTCTTCGCAATGCTTCTTGCTACACTAACAATGCCTCTGTTTCCCATTCTTCGGTCAGATTTCATGACCTGCCTCATTAGAGGGTCATCTTGATGGCTGACTACATACTTTCCCAACCCGACTATTGCGTTGTGCCAGGAGGCCTCAATTTGTCTGAGGCCTCTTCCTCCTTCCTTACGTGACACATAAAGTCTATGTATCAGCTCGAGGGTGGGCAACATGATGCATTGTAGCAGTTTTCTGGTTTTTCGATCCATGGTGCGAATTTCTTGCTCAGTCCAGTCCACTAGTCCAAAACTGTATTCGGCTACAGGTACCGCCAAACTACCTATTGCAGATATTTTATTCCTGGAATTCAGAGCGGACTGCAGGACCAGTCTCACTCTCTATAATACTCCCTACGAATTCTCTCTTTCATTCTGTCATTCGAGATGGTTTCACATTCTTCAATGCCCAGATATTTGTAAGTTTTACCTGGCTCAAGATCTTGAATCACAGTGTGCGTATCAATTTCAATGTTCTCAGACGTTGTGAGTTTCCTCTTTTTAAATTGATTTTTGCACACTTGTCAAGACCAAACTTCATGCAGATGTCATTGCTAAAGTCATTCACGACAGACAGCATTTGGGAGAGAATCGCTTCATTCTTAGCAAACACTTTCAGATCATCCATGTAAAACAAATGTGATACTGGCCTTTCATCACCATGGAGCTTAAAACCAAAGTCAGCTTGCGACAACTGTCTCGATAGTGGGATCAAACTAATGCAAAACAGCAGAGGGGATAGTGAATCTCCTTGAAAAATACCCCTGTTAATCTGAATACTTCTGGTTTCTACTGCTTCCTTTCCGCTGTGGATTAGTAACCTGGTACTCCACGACTTCATACTAGCCTTGCAAAACTCAACAAGTCTAGGATGAAATCGATAGATCTCCAGGGTCTTCAAAATCCAATCGTGTGGTACACTATCAAAGGCCTTTTGGTAGTCAATCCAAGCCATGCTCAAATTACGTTTGCGTTTCTTTACATCATTCAAGATGACTTTATTCAGTAGCAAGATTTCCTTACAGCCATAAGAGCCTTTACGACATCCTTTTTGTTCAGCTGGCATTAGATGATTCTTATCTAGATGTCTATACATTTTGTCAGCTATGGCTGAAGTTATAACTTTGTACAGTACTGGCAGACAAGTAATTGGCCTGTAGTTCTTCGCCAAAGAGCTGTCTCCCGCTTTGGGTAGCAAATACGTGATGCCGCGTGTGAGCCATTCCGGGAGTTCCTTTGGGTTTTCTAAAATTTTATTAACAGCCTTTGCTAGATGAGAATGTATTGCTGTTAATTTCTTAATCCAATAAATCTGGATCTTATCAATCCCGGGGGACTTCCAGTTTCCCATGTTCTTAATTGCTTGGAAGAGGTCCTCTTCCGAGAATTGGTGAACATCTTCCACTGTTTCTACAAGTTCATCGGCAGCATCAACTTCAGATTGAAGCCAAGATGCGTCTTTGTTGTAGGATCTGCTCTCCTCCCAGATTCCTGCCCAAAATGCTTCGACGTCATCTTTTGAAGGAGTAACAGCTTTGCCATTCGGTTTTTGAGTCAGATTGCGATAGAATCTCTTCGCGTCTGTTTCAAACAACCGGTTCTGTACACGGAAATCTATTCTACGTTTGTACCGTCTTATTCGTTGAGCCCATGCTTGAATTTTCTCTTTTAGCTTTTCAACTACCATTAGCCTGCTGTGTCATTTTCAATTTGGTATTTTTGTTCAACATTGAATATTTTTCGTTGAACTTTAGAGGTGTGCGTTGATTTAGAAGATGCCTCAGCTAAGAGTGATATTTCACGCCGTGTGTCGGCTATCCGTTTCATAATTCTGTTCATCCATGGGGGTACAGAGCTGTTTACTCTGTTTTGCTGTCGGCCGTCGGTGTTCTTGGCTGGCCCCAAATTATCTGAGATACTAGATATCCAGTTGCATATATGATGTGATTGATTTCAGTAATATCTAGATCTCTGCCTGGGGTCTGTACACCTCATTTAAGACAGAATTCACTGTTTCTATCACTCTTTTAGCTTTGGCATTTTCGTATATTCTCCTCAACGGTTCGCGAGATTCAAACGGAAGTTGACTAACTCTTTCTATCTCGCGCCGAGGAGATTTCGCATCATGTCCTTATCGTGTAATTCATTGCCAGATGAATTTTCACCACTGACGTGTGTTTCACTGGAAGAGATGAACCTTCCACGGGATCATCATTTTCAAGTTCTACATGTTCGTCATGTGGATTGTTCGAGCGAAGTACATACTCCGCATTTCTCTCAATGTCAGCAAGTTGTTCTGCTGTGAATTTTCCACTGCTGAGTATGTATCGTCGTTGACTGGCAAGCTTCTTTGAGTCTAGGGTAGGTCTCATATCTGGGTTCCGCTCTCTCCATACCTTGAAAACTTCTATTTCTGAGCCCCCATTTTTCGCTTTTGCATAGTAAAAGCACCACATCACCTCCTTTAATTCATCCCGGGTCCATCTCTGACGATGGCTTCGAGCTACTGCCGGCTCTGGGTCCCTGGGACTAACATCCGTGGGATGGCCAGACGTCGACAAGGTGACATTAGCTCGGTTTCTGAGCAGGTATGGGACATTGGTAGAACAAGGCACGTTAAGGTTCATTACATTGCTTGTTCTATCCATTTTGCTCATTGGTTTCAAGTGAAGATTCGCAGGTAGCAAGTTCGAGTTCACAGATCACACTTAACCTTGGGTTGTTTCCTGCCATCCGTTACTGCGACCCACAGTGGCCTCGGGGCATCCCCCCGCAGGGCCCAGCAAGGGGTCCCTCCGATCGCCAGTCGGCATTACTAAACCCTACGGGATTTTCACTGACTGCTGAAGGCAGCCTCCTTCGCTGGCTAATGCAAGGTTCGGGCCTCCACTCTAATCAGTGGCCTGGTGTGCCAACCCAGTTTCTCTCCTGTACCCTCTATGGGCCGACAACAGGAAGTCCAAAGGTTCATGACCCTTCCCTCTCTACTTACTTCCCACTCTCCTCAAAATGGAGTACTTCTTCGTCTGACCCCTCACCTTCAACCTATTCAGCAAGGGAGGCCCTACCGGTAGCTAGGCTACCACTGACATAGCTTTAAGGCTCATGGGGGTACTCAAGCTCCACCACCAACTCCAAGGTCGTGTACTCCCTAGGTGGAGTTATTATTATTATTATTATTATTCCATTACAATCACGACTAAAGATGTTATGAGTCGGCTGAATATAAAATCTACTCCAGGTTGCAACCAGCTACCTAAGGAGCAGATTCGGTGACTATCAGTGCCTCTACAATACTTTACGCAAAATGTGGGCTGTTCCAAATAAAGCAATTTCTTGCACTTCCCAGTCTTTTGAATTACCTGGGAGTTTAGACAAGTTCTTACTCAAATTTTGCGGAACAAATCCCAGAGCTCCGATAACTATCGGGACGACCTGTGCTTTTACGCCCCACATTCGGCTGATCTCGATTTCCAAACTCTTGTATTTAAGACGTTTCTCTGCCTCCTTGGTAACGACGTTTTGATCGCAAGGTACAGCAACATCGATAAGTAAACACGATTTTTTCGCCAAATCCCGGATAACTATATCCGGTTTGTTTGCCGCTATCGTGCGATCAGTTTGAATTTGTTGGTCGTACAATATCGTACACAATCCAACAGACGTCACCGGTTTCGGTGAGTGTTCGTACCACTTGGGGCATGTGTTTGGAACTTCGAGGGCGGTACAGATCTGCCAGTGGAGGTAGCTACACACCCTGTCATGTCTTTTAAGGTATTCGGTCTTTGCTAGGATTGGACAAGCTGAGACAATATGATCAATGGTTTCTACTTGCTCCTGGCAAATGCGGCATTTGTCATCTTGGGAAATTTTGAGAACCGCTTTATCATAATGTCGGTTCTCAAGGCCTGAACTTGGCAGCTATTAACAAGTGCTTCCGATTCTGGCTTCATACTTCCCTTTTAAGCCACATAAATGATTGATCTTTATTGATCTGCCTTGTCCATTTCTTTTTAGGTATTGGCCATGGAGTGGTTTGTCTCTCCACGATTTCTTTAACATTTTTTGTGTCTCACACTTCATGTTTAGCAGCATCAGAAGTTCAGTGTCTGTGTTATTACGACGTGTCTTGCCTAGTTTTCTTCGCAATGTTTCTCGCTACACTAACATGCCTCTGTTTCCCATTCTTCGGGTCAGATTTCAGGACCTGCCTCATTAGAGGTTCGTCTTGATGGCTGACTACATACTTACCCAACCGACTATTGCGTTGTGCCAGAGGCCTCAATTTGTCTGAGGCCTCTTTCTCCTTCCTTACGTGTCCACATAAAGTCTATGTATATCAGCTCGAGGGTGGAAACATGATGCCATTGGCAGCAGTTTTCCTGTTTTTTCGATCCATGGTGCGAATTTCTTGCTCAGTCCAGTCCACTAGTCCAAAACTGTATTCGGCTACAGGTACCGCCAAACCTACCTATTGCATATATTTTATTCCTGGAATTCAGAGCGGACTGCAGGACCAGTCTCACTCGTCTATAATACTCCCTAACGAATTCTCTCTTTCATTCTGTCATTCGAGATGGTTTCACATTCTTCAATGCCCAGATATTTGTAAGTTTTACCTGGCTCAAAGATCTTGAATCACAGTGTGCGTATCAATTTCAATGTTCTCAGACGTTGTGAGTTTCCCTCTTTTTAAAATTGATTATTTGCACACTTGTCAAGACCAAACTTCATGCAGATGTCATTGCTAAAGTCATTCATGACAGACAGCATTTGGAGAGAATCGCTTCATTCTTGGCAAACACTTTCAGATCAATCCATGTAAAACAAAATGTGATACTGGCCTTTCATCACCATGGAGCTTAAAACCAAAGTCAGCTTGCGACAACTGTCTCGATAGTGGGATCAAACTAATGCAAAACAGCAGAGGGGATAGTGAATCTCCTTGAAAAATACCCCTGTTAATCTGAATACTTCTGGTTTCTACTGCTCTCCTTTTCCGCTGTGGATTAGTAACCTGGTACTCCACGACTTCATACTAGCCTTGCAAAACTCAACAAGTCTAGGATGAAATCGATAGATCTCCAGGGTCTTCAAAATCCAATCGTGTGGTACCTATCAAAGGCCTTTTGGTAGTCAATCCAAGCTATGCTCAAATAACGTTTGCGTTTCTTACATCATTAAAGATGACTTTATTCAGTAGCAAGATTTCCTTACACCCATAAGAGCCTTTACGACATCCTTTTGTTCAGCTTGCATTAGATGATTCTTATCTAGATGTCTATACATTTTGTCAGCTATAGCTGAAGTTATAACTTTGTACCGTACTGGCAGACAAGTAATTGGCCTGTAGTTCTTCGCCAAAGAGCTGTCTCCTGCTTTGGGTAGCAAATACGTGATGCCGCGTGTGAGCCATTCCGGGATTTCCTTGGGTTTTCAAAAATTTTATTAACAGCCTTTGCTAGATGAGAATGTATTGCTGTTAATTTCTTAATCCAATAAATCTGGATCTTATCAATCCCGGGGGACTTCCAGTTTCCCATGTTCTTAATTGCTTGGAAGAGGTCCTCTTCCGAGAATTGGTGACATCTTCCACTGTTTCTACAAGTTCATCGGCAGCATCAACTTCAGATTGAAGCCCAAGATGCGTCTTTGTTGTAGGATCTGCTCTCTTCCCAGATTCCTGCCCAAAATGCTTCGACGTCATCTTTGAAGGAGTAACAGGCTTTGCCATCGGTTTTTGAGTCAGATTGCGATAGAATCTCTTCGCGTCTGTTTCAAACAACCGGTTCTGTACACGGAAATCTATTCTACGTTTGTACCTTCTTATTCGTTGAGCCCATGCTTGAATTTTCTCTTTTAGCTTCTCAACTACCATTAGCCTGCTGGTGTCATTTTCAATTTGGTATTTTTGTTCAACATTGAATATTTTTCCTTGAACTTTAGAGGTGTGCGTTGATTTAGAAGATGCCTCAGCTAAGAATGATATTTCACGCCGGGTGTCGGCTATCCGTTTCATAATTCTGTTCATCCATGGGGGTACAGAGCTGTTTACTCTGTTTTGCTGTCGGCCGTCGGTGTTCTTGGCTGGCCCCAAAATTATCTGAGATACTAGATATCCAGTTGCATATATGATGTGATTGATTTCAGTAATATCTAGATCTCTGCCTGGGGTCTCCACCACCTCATTTAAGACAGAATTAACTGTTTCTATCACTCTTTTAGCTTTGGCATTTTCGTATATTCTCCTTAACGGTTCGCGAGATTCAAACGGAAGTTGACTAACTCTTTCTATCTCGCGCCGAAGGAGATTTCGCATCATGTCCTTATCGTGTAATTCATTGCCAGATGAGTTTTCACCACTGACGTGTGTTTCACTGGAAAGCGATGAACCTTCCACGGGATCATCATTTTCAAGTTCTACATGTTCGTCATGTGGATTGTTCGAGCGAAGTACATATTCCGCATTTCTCTCAATGTCAGCAAATTGATCTGCTGTGAATTTTCCACTGCTGAGTATGTATCGTCGTTGACTGGCAAGCTTCTTTGAGTCTAGGGTAGGTCTCATATCTGGGTTCCGCTCTCTCCATACCTTGAAAACTTCTATTTCAGAGCCCCCATTTTTCGCTTTTGCGTAGTAAAAGCACCACATCACCTCCTTTAATTCATCCCGGGTCCATCTCTGACGATGGCTTCGAGCTACTGCCGGCTCTGGGTCCCTGGGACTAGCATCCGTGGGATGGCCAGACGTCGACAAGGTGACATTAGCTCGGTTTCTGAGCAGGTATGGGACATTGGTAGAACAAGGCACGTTAAGATTCATTATAGCCGTTTGCAGGCTCAAATGGTCCCAGAGAAAGTGGATCATACCAACTTCATGACTATCACCCATTATACTAACGGCATTGTCTTAGGGACTTTTCGTTTCACTTTAAGTTTAGTACAGGTCCATTTCAGAGGAGTCAACCGTCAATGAAACTCCCCATGTGTTGGCACATACACGCCGAAAGAGACTTTATTTAGCTGGGGTTGGCATCTTTTCATTTGTTTTATTTTCTACCAACATGTTCAAAACTGCACTCTTGCACGCTTAGAAGCTGGCGTAGAAGCATATTTACAATTTTTAAATTGAATTTGTCGTTTTGATTTGATATTCTCATCGCATTATTTGTTTTTGAATTTTTAAACGAGACAGTGGAAACAATGCACGTAAGTGAGTTAAAATGACGCATGCAAATCGTGTTAAAGTTAAACAATGAATATTAAATAGTGCAGCAACATACAATGTTATTGCTCTATGTTATGGAATAGATTATTTGTGCATTACCACATGCAGGTATGTTGTATATCTTTGGTTATATCTATAAATTGGAAATTGTAGCACACACGGTGATTGAACATATTTTAATTCATGGTGTTTGGTCTAATAATAAAGCCATATGTGAAAAAATTAACATTACAAATGTATGTGTATCTCTAAAATGCAGTTCATATCGACTTAACAATATTCTTTCAGTATTGTGAAGTCAGTACTCAATCAGATCATTTAGATGGTTGTGAAGAAAGCAATTGCAAGATTCATCTATAAAAAAACTCATGATGGTAACATTCAACATATGAGTGTATATTTTTATACTTTGTATTGGGTATAGTTTGCAAAGAAGAAATAATAGGAAACACTCTTTACAGGGAAAGTTCTTTCAGAAAAGAAATTTGGGAGAATATCAGAGGCAATTATGATACATTCTTTTTCCAAGGACAAACTTCTTTGTTCAGAATTCTTAAAAGATTTTTGTTTGGAAAATCAAAGTAAGTATATTGTTCATAGAGGTAAAGATGATGTAAATTATCCAGGAGAATTATTTTTGTCAGCCTTATTAGTAGTAATAATAATAATATCAATAGTAAAAATAATAACAATGATATCTGTCAAAGAGAATTGCTTCAAACAATGTATGACAGGGTACTTTGCTCTAGCAATTCATATTCAATAAATCATATACATATTTACATTGCTTTGAACATACAATTACTGATTACATACTTTGATACTTTCACACACTCATGGAAATATATTTAGTATTTTAAATGTGGGACAGTATTTACTATGTAAACCTATATTATATTATACATTACACTATGCAATACTTTTGTATAGTATTAATGTAATTATATAACTATTATATTTATTAAAATTTTTTGATATTTTATAGTCATGGCTGACCCAAAGAAAGGAGTGTATGTAGTACACAATGAGACCAAAGATTTATGAAGCCAGGCCAGAAAGCCCATGAGCAGATCTGTAATGTAGATATCATACGTAAAATAAGACCAATACTGCTAACATTCTGTGCAAAAGGTGAACATTTTAAAAATATTTATTGTCAGGATACATGGTAAATGTTGTATATTATTATTCTTGCATTTTAATTTTCATCTTTTCATATTCACCTTCATATATCCTATTAAAATGATTCAAGCAGTTATCATATAAATATTTTTTTCAAATGTTAAAAGTAATTAACAACAGGGTATAGTTGATAAATTGCAGTGAACTGAAGGGCAGACTGATTCAAGGCTTACTCCCTAATGCAGTTTCAACTGAAAATATGTGATCTCAGTCAAAGTGATTCTTCAATAAGAATGTCCTTAGAAAACCTTGCTACAGAATGGAAAAGGCCAGAAACCTTTGGAAGCAGGCTTTGAAACAGGAATCTTAATTATCTAAATTCATTGACATATTTAACACAAGGAAAATGAGATTCAATATCTTAAATTTAATAGTGTTATGAATACATTATTTAAATTTTTAAGGTGTCAACTTTGGACAAATTGGAAAAATGCAGTGGAGTATTGGAAAAATGCGGAGAAAATTATGGTTGTGTATAGAGAGAAGGATGGGGTATATTGTGCAAACAAATTGTGCATCTGATCAGGAGCAGTGTAGATGAAGATTTCACAAAAAACTTAACTGTAAAAACACTTGTTTGCAACTATTGTGAAATAAATTTACTTGGTAAAAAAATAAATAGTTTTAACTCTTCTTCCTTAGTTTTCACTGTTGAATGTTGAGATTAAATATATTATTGTAATAATGAAATGGAGACAAATAATATTTAAGATATACTCTGATTTCAATTTTTTAAAATTTCTTTCCATTAATTCTATATTATATCAATCATTAACAATCTTTGTAAGAATGTAATTTATTCCTCTAAAGCTTTCTAATTATATTTGCATTTTAAAATGAAGTAAAACATTAAACTTCTCATATTTCAACATTATGAGTTTCAGTCGAAAACTATCAAAATAATCGATCCAAATGATAATTATTTCAATGTTTCAAAACATTCATTTGATTAAAATTAACATTATAATGAGAGAAGTTCCTGATGGCAATTTCCTCGAATTGCGTGTTTGAATGTAGCGCCGATGTCTAGCTTCATGTACATTTCAAAGTTGGCAGGGCCGAATGGTCGCCATATTGAAAAATCTTGGGACCAAAGCAAGCTGAAATCCCGTATACATTGCTTGTTCTATCCATTTTGCTCATTGGTTTGAATTGAAGATTCGCAGGACGCAAGTTCGAGTTCACAGATCACACTTAACCCTCGGGTTGTTTCCTGCCATCCGTTACTGCGACCCACAGTGGCCTCGGGGCATCCCCCCGCAGGGCCCAGCAAGGGGTCCCTCCGATCGCCAGTCGGCATTACTAAACCCTACGGGATTTTCACTGACTGCTGAAGGCAGCCTCCTTCGCTGGCTAATGCAAGGTTCGGGCCTCCACTCTAATCAGTGGCCTGGTGTGCCAAACCAGTTTCTCTCCTGTACCCTCTATGGGCCGACAACAGGAAGTCCAAAGGTTCATGACCCTTCCCTCTCTACTTACTTCCCACTCTCCTCAAAATGGAGTACTTCTTCGTCTGACCCCTCACCTTCAACCCATTCAGCAAGGGAGGCCCCACCGGTAGCTAGGCTACCACTGACATAGCTTTAAGGCTCATGGGGGTACTCAAGCTCCACCACCAACTGCAAGGTCGTGTACTCCCTAGGTGGAGTTATTATTATTATTATTATTATTATTATTATTATTATTATTATTATTATTATTATTATTATTATTTTATTATTATTATTTTATTATTATTATTATTTTATTATTATTATTATTTTATTATTATTATTATTATTATTATTATTATTAGAGTGAAGTGCCCGAATGGGGAATACTTTTCATTTTTGACAATAACTTCAGAAATTCATATTTGCGCTAATGCGCAAATATGAAGACTAATGTAGTGTGGCGAGCCACCATTACTCCACACCGAAGGTTAGCGGCTTGCATCGGCAACCATAACATCTCGGTGGCACAACCTCCAAAAAGTGGCGTCGCATGCAAGCGAGGGCCAATATAGACGGGGCCATGCGGAGCAGACGGGACCATGTGAGTCACAGGCGAGTCACAGGCGAGTCAGAGGCGTACGTGAGAACTGTGAACGACCTGCACCAGGACTCCAAGAACGCTGTTCCATGATGACTCGTTCGCAAAGCTCCTCCGCCGCCGCTGCTGTCGTCTTCGCCGCGCCTGGACCACAGAGTGATGGGGTAAGAGGCCGCCACGTCTGAGCTCGACTTCCTATACATTCCCTCATCTGATTTATCGTTTCCCGGTCTCTCTCCCCCTCTCTCTCGTCATGTAACCGTAATAAATGGTGCATTGTTTGGAACAAGACTTCCTTTTGAGGAAACTGCCCTCCCTTTCCCCATCTCAATAAAATCCTCCAGATCAACCACAGTACTCCAAAGTAACGTGCTGCCCCAGGAATACGCTGAAACCAGTCAGCTCCGAGGGTGGCACGTCACAGTAGATAATTACTTGAACTAGACATTTATAAAAACGTTATTATTCTTACACTTAAATCTATTAGAAATTCACGATAATTAGTAATTAAAAGAGGCCTACATATATTCCACATTAGGCTACCCTGTTCCTAAAGTGGAATAGTGAAGGATTTTTGTTTTAGGTAATGATTAACACATTAACGTCTAGAACATCAAAGCAAATTCGTTTTTGGATTCCCTGCACATGGACACGGGTCCTGATCTTACACTTCTGACACAGACCAATCAGTTGTGCTCTTGGACCATATACCTTCACAGTACGGTATAGAATTTCAGTATTAAAATGTTAGAAAATGCAATTTAATGTACAATATACTGAGAAAAGAACAAACTACATTTTATCCATAGCGGCAATGTTGAATATTCCACATTAGGGACATCGTGACCATATTGCTTTCAAGCTGTTGCGCTGCCCAAATATGATAATGTTCTTTATATATTCTGTGATATTTCCTTAGATATAAAACTAACACGTACTAGATAGTTAATTATTCAAATTTTTACGGCACAAGAGTAACAACAATTCTATTGATTACTGCTCCAATATTTTTTGTTGATGCTCTGCAGAAAAACCGTCTGCCACGTCACTCGGAGTTTCAACGCAAAAATAAATAAATAAATAAATAAATAAATAAATTATTAAATAAATAAAAAATTACGCTGATCCAAGTAATTCCCAAATTTTGTCACCGCATGTCAGCTCATTGCATGTCCCATAATTCGGTATTTCATATTCGAAACGTATTCCACATTAGGGGACATTACCCTATTATTATCTCAACTTGAATAATTGGTGTTTAAATTTCGGAAGAATGTTGTTTGGATTATACCAAATAATTACCTAAATGTGTAAGTGTTTTTAGAGACTTAAAGCTAAATCTCTGTCTCGCCGGAAACCCTAATTCTTTTGAAGAATTGTTTACTTTAAATAATTTATACGAGACATTTATATCATTTTTTTGTATTAGAGATATTTTCAAACAAGACTGACCACAAAACGTTTTTCGGTAAACTGCAAGTTGATTTTGGTAGTTAGAGTTGGTCCGGCTAATACGTGTGGCATTTTCCCCCGCCCACTGCCCGTACATATAAAGTCGGTGCTGCTGACGCAACCGTCAGTTGTTGGTCTTCTGTGTCAGCTACTAGACTTGACTGGTGTCGTGTTGGGTCAACGAAAGACGTTTCCAAAATGATTACTGGCACGGATCTTCTTTCCTTTATGCCCAACAAGCCTTGGGCTTTGAAATTTCTCACCCAGCAAGAATATAAGGTGCTGATTCGCATCACTGGAATGGTGCTGCTTTTCGTCGGTATTTTGTACGCTGTTCAAATACTGCAATTTGAATCAAGGAAACGGCAAATATCCAGCGGCCATGATTCAGCGAACAATCCTGATAAGCAGTACATTACTGAAACAGGTTAGTTGGTTTCTCCAGTCGATAGCGCTCTTACAATTCCTTCTAATGACAAAGATTTATTTCTTTTTCCAGATATTGATTGGTTATCTGCCACACTTAGCAACTTTTCGACTGATATACTTGAAAATAACAATGAAATTTTCACCACTGATAAAAGTTGGTTACCTAACACAGGAGGTGAAGTTTCTGCTGACATGGCTACTAAACGAAACAATAGTTATACTCCTGCTAGCTTGATACCTATTGCAAAAAACGAGGTCGAAGTTGCTAAGTCTGATAAAGCCTGAAATAATTGAAAAAACGAGACAGGTTGGTTTCTTTCTTTGAGACGTTTCACATCGCGTCTTCTATGGATTTTAGAAAATGTGTTGAGTCATGTTTTTTTCTGTTCCAAATACCAATATTTCATCAAGCCTCTCTGAGGTCGATGACTACAGGTCTCGAAAGGAGTGGTTACCTCACGCAGTTGCCAATGCTTCAGCTGCTGTATCTGTTAAGGGCCACGGTAACAATACTGTAGCAAGCTGGTTCTCTGCCTCGGACATTTCGGCTCCAATGACTGCCATATTTCATAGTAATTATAGCAGTGAAGCAGATATGTTGCCCACTCCAGATTCCAAAGTTTAAGTTAAGTTCCACTGTCGGCTAGAGACTCCAATAATTACAGTACTACTGACACAAATCAGTTTCCCTCTGAAGTCCACAGCATGTGCGCTGCTGTTTCTTCCAAGAGCTACAGTGACTTGTCTCAGATAAATTGGCCCCTACCTTCAGATAATATTTCAGCTGAAATGAATAACAAGAACAATGTAAACGTTAGTGAGAGAAATTGCTGCCAATTCGCGGCACCGATATTTCAATAGATACAACTGCCAGTGATAGCAACTACTACACTTCTGACTTTTGTTGCGTGCACCTACCAATGACACTTCGAATGAAAGGTATGTTTATTCCATTGCACCACCATCTGAGGCCACTTCAAGACATCTCCTTGGTGATGTGAACAAAAACTATGCTCCCAAGTCCAGTTTGTTGGCTACAAGCCCTTGTCCTCTTCAGCTTCAACTACGTTTAAGATTTCTGTATCTCTGGTTAAAATCCGTTATTAATGAACAATCTAGGAACATAAATATTTAAAAAATTGTTATGTTATTAATGCTATAGAAATAATAATACATTCTTTCCATTAGTATTTTTGAATTTGTATTTATTTGCTTCAATTTAATATAATGTAGTTCATGAAATAAATTTGTGGATTTACTAAATGAATTACTTCTGGTTAATGAAAAATTATCGTTTCTTGTGTTGTCTGTTTTGAAAAAGATTGAAAATTTAATTTCATGTATAATAAGTTAGTACTCATATTAAATGTATTTAATGAAAAATATATAAAGATAATAAATTGTGTGTGTAAATTGTGTGTAAATATTGTATTTACTTTTTGTGTTTATGAACGAACTTTGTATTTCTCGTTCTAATGTTTATTCGATTATAAGAACCCGTTTTTAAGAAAATTTTGAAAATGTCCATGGGGCTTCATGTAAAGTACCCCCAAATTTTGAAGAATCTTCTTCAAAATCTCAAAGCTTTGACTCGAACCAGATCGACCTGGGAATATCCATTTTGGAAGAATCGTACGTATGGTTTAGGCGCTAGCAGTGTTCACAGACGGACGGACAGACGGACGTTTTCCTTTCAATCGGTTTTTCGGTATCAAGGACCCACAAAAGGGATTCTGGCAACACCACGTGTTTGGAGATTTTTTTCTTAATTTAGCAACTGGTTTTGTCCACTTTTTCGTAATTAGCGCCCGTCAATGAATTTTTTCCGCCGAAAATTAGCCGTTTTTTCGCGCAGCATTACATAACTTGCCCTATATTACGTATATCGTATACGTACGTATACGGGAAAGTAAAAAGTATAATGCTAATACCATATTCGGTTATTGCTACATTTTTTCTGATATGCCAAAAACTGACGAAAACCACAAAATTGAAGAAAGCTAATTTTGCTTTACAAATTCTGTTGTAAAAACATTATTTGGAAAGATTTTGTTTAAAGCAAAAATTTATCTTCAATTTTGCGTAATTGGCCCTTGAAATTTGGGTGAAAAATTTTCAAAAACCGCTCCAATTTTTTTCTTTAAATTTTCTCTACATGTGTAATAAGGGACGGCAAATAAATAAAATAGTGGTGCTATCAATAACACGATTTTCTCGCAGAACTTAGTTTTCTAATCTCTATAGTCTGAAGTAGTTTTTCTATGATGTATGATTATCTTCCCAAATACATTTTTTGGGCACCCAATGGACATTTCTTACACATTCTCTGGATTTTTCGTCTTCCTAATGCTCGAAATGAAACCACCATACACTTATTACTATTATATAAGTGTAAATGCCATGCATATCCAAGGTGGTCGCAGTCGCTAAGTAGAGAGCGGTAAGAATTTTTAACCTTTTAACAATTTTCCACATCCCTTCTTGGATTTGTAAAACGTGTGTACCATCCTATCAATTGTTTTCCTATCATGCATTTACCATTTTATGGCTCTCATCAATTCATTTTATGGCACTGTTCGTCCCAAACAGTGCTAGTGTGGCGTAGTGGTATAAGTGCCGGCACGTTAACTTTGAGGATCTGATTTCGGGCCTGGGAACTTCCGTTCCCAAATTGCGGGACACTTTTGGTGTTTTATGTAAAAATATAATATTGCGGGGCATTTAGAAACAATGCAATGTACTTTGGTAACGTCACTAGTTGATTTTGAAATTCAATGGGAAAGCAAAATAATCTATGCTGGAATTTTTATATCATGGCTCAAATTATTTTTTATATCAATTTGGCATGTACTCCTTTATGCCTCTGCCCGAGTTCGACTTATGGCACTTGCTTGTCATAGTGGTATGAATGCCGGCACGTTGGCTCTGAGGATCTGAGTTCGGGTCGCGGAACGGGAAAAGAATTGCTGGTAGAAAACAGTTTTGCTGGGTATGTAGTAGTGTAATAACATTTAGTACCATATAGAAACAGTGCGAGAAAGTATCTGCTTTGGGAGAACCTCTAGTTCTGATTTATCATGACTAATCTCTTTTATTTATTTCTTTAATTTATTGATGAAAACTAATGAATAATACCTTTCAATATGATCTTGTCTAATTACACAATATTTTTTCATGAATAAATTCATATTGACAGCAAATTATACATTGACGACTGGAAATAGCGCTGATTGTCTCTTTTAAAGGAAAGAATTTTACGGACATTGCCTAAATTTCGTATAATTTTTGCTATCTTGTGGATGGTATTTTCGGACTATAGTTCAAGTGGAAAATATCTAAATGAAAGAACTAGAAAGAATTGATAAAACTGAATAGTTCCTCTATGCAGTTCTTTTTCAGATATAGGGTCTACCAATTATGTGACATATGAATTCTCTGACAAGAAATTCATATAAATTCTCTGAATTTTATATTTACATCAGACTTATACTTTGATATTATCCAACACTACACCAGATGCATGGAACAACGCGATTGTAATTACAATTTTTTAAATACAGGTATTGCGAAAATTGTAAAGGTATATGAAACTTGATTTTAAAGGCGTTCACAGCCTCACAAAAATGATTCTAATTTCTCTTTTAAAAACTTAATAAAATGCATAATTCTTCCACCAACACTTAATCTCCCATAATTATAACTCTGAAGACGACACACCAAATTTCCAAATTTCATCCAGCTGTAACATTTAATAGAATTTGTAATACACAAAAAGACATCTGCTGTTTGTAGGATCCTTCGGAAATTAACCGTAGACAACTACATGTTGTTATAGAAAACTATAGTATATAAACCGTAAATAACCTTAAAACTAATAGTAGTTGGTGAAATGTCTATAAATGTCTTATTCCCAAATTTATAAAACCAAACAGGCTTCATACCCAGGTAAAATAAATGGTTTAATTTATTAATAAATGGTTTAATTTATTTTATCATCATTTTGTTATTATTCTTTTTTCATCACTTCATTTTAAAACAGTCAAAACCTAAACTGAAATATTTTTCACACCACTTCTGGGCATTTGTTTCATATTTTGCTAACACGCGTTTTGTAGGATTGTTCTTGTCCGTCAATCGTGGTACTGACAGGGTAGCTCGAAGGTTGATTGAGAAATATAGTAAGGAAGGATTTTTTCAGTTTTGGTTTCTTTCGAGGAGTAACTGGTTCTCCACGAACCTCAAGAAGCACATTCTCTCTAATTACAAATTTGGCATTAAAATACGCAGGCTAATTAATGTTCTCTCTGTACGTACGAATC
>JAHLJT010007969.1:0-22718 GCA_031308135.1 Acheta domesticus
GCGACGAGCATGAAGCATGCGCTAGATTGCGAGGTTCCCCTCTCCCTCTTCACCCCTGGCCCAGAGAAACCCGACTGCTTTAACGCTAGCGTCTACTGCGGAAAAGAGCTCGTTTGGCACGAGAGCGCAGCACAGTTCATGCGTTCAGTAAATTATCTTTCTCTCTCTCACCTCGGGAGTCCTCCGCTTGGGCATCGGGTACAAACTGTATAATAGTTCCTGACTACTAGTTTCTTAATTAATACCCAAGAAATTGTATTACTCCTCCTTAAATAGATTTCTATTAATTTAAGTCTGCAATGTTAAATTAACAAATGGTCTTATTGCCATTCTCGTATAAAATTAAAGCTGAACCATTGTATAATTTGCTTTCAAGACATCGGCCAACCCTGACTGCTGTGAGGATTTGTGGGAAGCGCCTACACCGTCGTAAGCAATCGAGATCGGTGGAAGTAGTCCCTGTATCTGCCTTGTGTTGCGTTCGCCTGTTAGACGAATTAGTTGATAGTGACATTTGTGTGTTATTGTTGAGCATCCCCAAACGTGTGAGTCACGCTACGCCCATGATATTATTAATTTTCGTAAGTGAATTGTCTAAGGAGCTTTCGCACGTAATGCATATTTTGTATCATGTTATGTTCAATTAGTTTATACTAAGACTCGCCAGGTTGCGACACTTCCCGGTTGCTTCCTTCAGAACGCCTGACCAACCGTGCGCCAGGCGCTGTGCAAGTCCACACATATTCGCACGCACACGCCCCCATTGCCCCTGGTGACAGAGGCTGCCCGGCGGCTCCCTGCACCAGCCAATCAAGTGACATCTGTTCTCACGCTCGTTCAACGAACAAAGTAAAGCAGTTGGTTTCTATACTTCTTAGCGGAGAGACGTGTTGCCGTGCTCCGCAATAATTCGGTGTTTTTTGTGCCGCTCCTGCGAACATTGCATCACATTGTTTCGCAGTTCATCAACCTCTCGTCTCGAACACAATTCCTAAGTGTCGAACTGAAGAACTATGTCTTGATTAGTGAGTAGTTTAAACAATTGTGAAATTCACGACAACGTACATACGCGTTGCTCACGTGGCCAGCTGAACAAGTTCACTATGTGAATGCATGGCCAAACTTATCAACTGTTCCGTTTCAATTAATCAGTTTATCGCCTCTACGCTGCATGTAGCTGTCTTCTGTGGCTGCCTCGCATTGACCGTGCCACCAATAATCAACAAGTTTATCCCCTTCACGCTGGCGTCGCAGTGGCACGTGGTCTGGCTAGTTCAATTACCACGTGGGCCATCCATCTTGCAGCATCACGCGCTGTATAGAGCTGATTCACTGCAATCTTCAGCCTTTCACGGGCCAAGCTTCATTACCCGCCCGTAACCAGCCATATCAACTTGAACGGCAAATTGTTTTACCAACAGGTGGTATTTAAACCAGACTTTCAAGTGTATATCTAACTGTCTGCATCAGCAACACTGCAAGCAACATAATTGCTATATCAATAGTAGTTTATCATATGTTAGTTGTATTTTTTGATCTTTCATAATTAATATACAGGGTGAGTCACGTAACTTTAACACCTCCTTAACTTTTGAACGGTTGAAGTTATTGCAAATGTAGTTTTCACGGAAGTGCATGAGGGGAAGGGCTAACAGATACGTGCATTAATTTCTATTTTATCACTTGTATTTTACGAGAAATTTGAGGTAACTTTGTTTTTCAAATGGAACTATACATATTTTTTCAATCCACCATGACGAGCGTAAAAAGACGAATCGACTGATGTACATATTGTCATATGTTATATAAGCGTTTTTTTTGATTAATTTTGATTTTGGCGACTGGGGTTTAACGGACATTTGAATAGTCTACCACACAAGGTCACGCAGCGCTCCACAGCAACGCGCGCCCGAGCAAGGGAAGGGAGATTTTGAAGATACGAACATATTCCAAATATTCACAAACCATTGCAGTTTTTTCCTGAACTGTGCTTTCCATCCTTCTGCATTTCAGATTATCGACTTTCTTTGATTGAAGGAATTAAAGGAGGGAAAATAAGGATTTGTCATTAGTTTGTATCGTATTAAAATTGTTTTATAACTCAACTCCATTTAATGGGGTTTCATAAGATACATATTAATGGGATCTTGAAACAAAGCACAATAAGAATAAATAATTAAAACGTACAAAAAATATTGCGTATTTTGAGCAAACATTTCAATGTTTAATAAGAATATAATAATAACTTAGGGATAGAAATAATCTTATTTCAATAAATACTACTTAAGACAATCCGTATTTTCAATCCCTAAGAAACACAAAATATCTGAAAATGATCAGGATGGAAAGGAGAGTTCTGGAAAAAATGCAACAGTTTTTGTGAATATTTTTCGTATCCTCAAGTACTTCCCTTCCCGACCCCGCGTTTGCTGGGGGAGCGCTGCGTGACCTTGTGGGGCTGACAGTTACAATGAAAATATCCGTTAAACACAAGTCGCAAAAAAATCACAATTACTCAAAAAATGCTTATCTAACATATGACAATATTTATATTTTGGATTCGTCTTTTTACGCTTGTCGTGATATACTGAAAAAATATGTATAGTCACATTTGAAAAAACAAAGTTACCTCAAATATCTCGTAAAATACAAGTGATGAAAGAGAAATCAATACACATATCAATTAGCCCCATTCCCTCATTCACTTCCGTGAAAACTGAATTGCAATATCTTCAACCGTTCAAAAGTTACAGGAGGTGCTAAAGTTACGTACTCACCCTGTATGTATTAAATTTATTTAGTCTTTTATTCTACCAATAACGTCAGAGTTAACCATTCTCCATGCAATCCTGGCCCTGCATTAAATGCCTAGGTGGTCCTTCAGAATTAGAATAAGGAACTAGAATATAAATACAATTAACTTTAAGCCGAGCTCCAAGAGGAATGTTTGGGATGGTTCAAAATGTAACTACCAAAAGTCCACTGTCCTCACCCCAATCAATAACCAAGATAAAGTGTTACAAAAGAAATATTAAACACAAGAATTATTATTTTTTTAACTCACTGTAAACAGACATTAATTAAATTATTGAGCTTCAGATCCAAAATACCGCTCAATACCAGCTAAATCAACTACCTCAATATTGACATTTCCTCTAAATAGAACGTACTGTGTTCATATAGACCAATGTGCTTCACATTACATATAGTGTGACCTCCCAAAGAATACTGACTTTTCCTCCTTGAGGATTCTGTATACTGAGTCATACTTTCGCCAAGGTGGTCTGACTCTGCCGTCTAGAAGATGAATTGTGTTCTTTCGTCCACTTCCAATCGATCATTAAGCATTTGTAATATTGGTTCGATTCGTATAAAATAGTGAATTTGTTTGTAGTGATGTACATTATACAATGTTATCATCAGTGTTGTCAGAGTCGATGCCACGAGCGGGAGTCCCGTGGCACGAGTGCCACGACGAAATCGCCCCTCCACTTAGTTCGTCGCCCCGCCAAAAGAGACGCCATCACTATTGTAAAACGGCGGGGTTTCTACTTGTTCTAATAGATTCCTTTCCCGATGATAATTGCGCAAAGAAGCTCTAGCAGCATGCTACGGTGCCACGAACATGCCCTGCTACCAGTAGAAGACCTTGACACCTCTGTGTTATAGATGAAGTGAACATGAATTCATGTACAAACATGCGATACCGTAACAGTGAGTGCAGACAAGGGTTTGGTGAGAAAGGCTTTGTAATGATCGATAGGCCTTTCGACCGACCGCACGACCACGTAAATGTCTAAACATTGTAATGAAACTTTCAAATACATTTATTATTATTATTATTATTATTATTATTATTATTCTTGATTATAAGTATCTACAGTAGTTATGGCAACTTAGTTACGGCACAAGTTACGGCTACCGAGAGCGCCGGTTATCTGGAGATTACGGGTACGAATTCTGGTTAGTTCATCAGCGAGCCTCCGCCACGATGGAATTGGTAAATAGATGGCTTCCGTTTTTTCCGCAATTTCTTCTATATAAAGGCCACAGCAATGTACCGCGTCCGAATTCGCACGCATCACAATCCCGCATCACCATCCCCGTCACAATCTCATGCTAAGAACGAAATTACGAGCGTATCACGCTTCTCATGTGTTTGAGACAGGAAAATCTATTATTCGTAAAAACCATATTATCCTATTACTGAGACACTGAAAATCCTCCTATTACTGCGAGAGGCATTGAGGGAAAAACGGTGCTACTGGGTGAAGGATATTCTAGTACGATCATCCGGACACTAGGCATCTGAAATATTCTCTTTCTCACTCTCTCTGTGTGTGTATATAATGTGGCAACAAGGCCGTGACGGCCGTTTTGAACATTTCCTGAATGAATCTATGGACACAAAATTCCGGAAGCATCCTATTGCTAGATTCGGAATCACCCCCATGCCTGCATCAAACAGATTTATAACGAAAAAAATATACGTTCCCAGATAATGATACTTTGAGTATACTGGGACCACACTAGCACATACTTTCTCACGTTATTTCAAACTTATGCTATTTTTGAAAAATCAGAGATTTCGATGAAGATTATACTTGCACCATTCTTTTAAGCGTCCTTTACGCTACACGAGGAGAAAGTTTGTTCCATAACTTTGGAGTCATTTTGAGATGTTTAAAATGTTGAGGCTTCATGCAAAGTACCCCTGAAAATCAAAATATCCATTTCAAACTCGCAAGGTCTCAGTTATTTTATATTCGTTATATTCGTACAAGGAGTTAATTTATATTCGTTCGTTTAGGAAGTAAAAGTTTTCTGATTACTTCTTGCGAAAAACGTTTATTCCGCTTGTATTCATAATTCAACTTGTTATTGGATTTGAGTGGAGATTCCGGAATTTAAGAAAACATACGTAAAATACCCTTCTCACCATAGTACGTTACATACAGTTTTAACTGTTTTGACGTCAAACAAACAAATGAATAAAAACTGATCGTGGAAAATAAATATTGAAGAAATCGTCTGAACGATTTAGGCGCTAACTTTGACCACAGTTAGACAGTCGTTTTGCCGTCAATTTTTCGGTATCAAGGAAATAGAAAAACAGGGATTTTTACGGCACAACGGGTTAGAGTAATTTACTATATGAGCCATTCCACGTCAAATCGCACAAAAAAGAACCAAAATTTGACCTTCATATTTTTATTTATTTTCTATTTTTTTCTATTTGTTATATGGATCAAATAAGTGAACACGTGTATTTTTATTTTTTTCTAACTTTATTATTTTCGTAAATCATATATATTATTTTCGTTAAAAACCGTGAATTTGTTGTCCCTCGTACTCGGCTCATAGTGAATGGATTTTAAGAAATGAGGTACCAAAAAAAGATAAAAAAATCAGGAATGGAGGTCACTAAATATTGCAAATCACGAAGCTTTTCGTTATTAATAAAATGCTAGGAAACTTTTGTTGTTTGAACTTTGCGGCTGGGATAGTTAGCGTGCCCTCCGCGCGCAGCCTGTCCAAGATGGCGGTTTATGCGCACACCATCCGCCACAGGAGAACTCACGTGGTTGTCGCATGTGAATCGAAGCGCGGGAAGCGGAAATCTGTTATGCGTTTCCGTTAAGACAAACATGTGTGCGACTATTTATCAATTTATCAATTTATCAATTTTTGGAGTTTCAACATTTCATATGTTCTGTTTTAAACGTCCTACAGGTTTCCCTTCAGTGCGATGTAATCGCACGGGTTCAGCTAGTATTGTATATTGAAATATGCTAAAAATGACGCGCATCACTAACTTATAAATATCATACATTTGAATACACCAATTATAGAAATTCCGTTCAAATTCCATTCGAAACTTAAAAACATGTTTAATTTTTAAGATTTTGCAAATATTAAGTTTTTGAATTTTCAATTTTTTTAAAAAACTGAAATTTTGAAAAATTGAATATTTTTGTAAACTCGATGATCTAAAAATTTTTAAAAAATATTTATAAACGCACTACAGTACTGATAATAAGTCCAGAAAAAAATCAAAGTGGGATCTCAGTAACTTTAAAAGATATTAATATTTTACGAACCAGTGTGTAATAGATTGCTGCAATAGACACGTTTTCTGCGTTACTGTGTGGTGAAGCGACGCTGCCGTGGACGCTTCCGCTTCACTTCGCCCGGGTCGAGCAGGCATGGCCACCAGATGTGCGGGCTGACCGCCCGTCCCCCGCCCCCTGTGAGTGACCCGAACGAGGGCAATGCCACCCCCGCTGCCGTAGGGATGGACTGACCCGGCAGTATATAAAGGCGGCGTACGCCCACCGCGAGGTCGCTTGTTTACCGCTCCTAGTGAGCATGGTACTGATCGCCGGCGTCCCGACTCCACGGTTGCCTTCGGGTTGACCAAGTCGGGAATCGACGCAAGGCTGAGCCAAGCGACCCACCGCCAGCCTATCTGCCTTTGTTACCGCCATTGCCGCCGCCGCCGCTGCCGCTGCCTACCACATCTCCCCCACCCTCATGGCAACGACCGACTGAGTGCTGGACTGCGTAGCCTCTGTTAAGATGTAACATTGTACTTGAAACCAGGACTTACAATAAACCGCTGTTAATAGCAACTAAGAGTTCGTCTTTCTCCCGCCACATACTCCCTCCCATCAATGTCATCACGACATATTGGCGTCAGGTGTGGGGTCCTGACGACATATATGTCATCACGACAACTGGTCGTCGGTTTCTTTGGATGAAGCAGTATTTAAGTACTTCTTGAGGTGGTGAAACTTCATGATTGAATTTATAAATAATAATATTTATGTGTATTAATATACATATAAATAATATTAATATATTTATAAATAATTAAATAACGGATTCTTGATTGAGATTTTGACTGACATTTTGAAAATTTCTGGTCTCTCACAACTCACTTTAAATACAAGTACTCGCGTACCATAGAATTCCTGAACTTTCGTCACAATGCACAGTTTTAATGCCCTACCGAATTTACTTCAGTTGTGGACAAAATTCCATTTTCTTCAGTCAACGTTTTAGACAGTTTTATCATGCGTTCGGTTGCTGCAAAAAGTCGTTTAATTTTATTGTATGCCCAACATTCAAAATTGTCAAAATTTAAATTTTCAACGTAATGTCATCTGTTGAGTGAAAGTAATCGATAAGTTACTAAATAGTATCTTTGTCTGATTTTTCGATGAATGTCGAAGGATCTTCAATGTAAAAAAAAATTATCTGTGTTGGCACTTTGTACTTTCTAAAATATCTCATGGGGATGCCATTTTGTTCCAATTTCTTTTCGTGGCGGGGGTTTCTCCTATTGCAATTAAACTCATGTTTATCTTCTCTTTATTCATTTCGCTGACATTTGACGAACTATCTGAAGAGCTTAAATTGTCACTTCCTTAATTTCCACATTTTTAACTGAACGTTCCGCTACTTTCGTTAATGCCATGGGAACCACTGATCTCGATGCTATCTTCATTAAGAATAGGCCGTTTTGGAAGCCGATTCTCTTTCTTCGGAAATGAATCGCAAATTCGCCAATCTAATGACTCCTGTTAATTCACCAGCAAATCGTGGTTTACGCGTCTTGGAGATTTTCTTTTTTAAAATCGTGATCAGGAAGTTTAAATGGATTGAAACATCTATCTCATACGCTGATCGCCACTCATGTTGCACAGTGTACACACGATTCACAGAACAAAATACTAGCACTCTCGTCTTCATAAGTACTGCGTATTGCGACTAATGTTGAGAAAAATTTACCATGTCCCTTGTACACGTAAGCTTCCGCGGCACGAGTTCATGTCTTCTCGGCTGTCCGGGTGACGCCGCGTCGTTGGCAGAGAGGCCGACGTTTCGCCTAACATGTCGTAGGCTTCCTCAGGGCAGAAGAAAAAAAATTACCATGTCTCTTGGCAAGTGGTCGATTGTACTTCACGAGCAAGGTCAGGAGGGCACCCCGTCCCTACGACGCAAAGGGACTCGCAGTAGAATTCGTTTCGCTGACACGAGGAAAAGCATTCGTTGTGCTGTCACCCATCCCTTCTGGGGAAAGATTGAACATAGATTTACTGATGTTTCTTGAAACCTAAATCAGGCAGAGGGTCATTCTTTTTATTGTTCGTCGACATTAGAATCCAAGACTGATCGAACACAATTCGTTAGTGCAGGGGCAGGAACCACACGCCCGAATACCATATTTACAATTGGTTTTTTTATCTATACGTGTTGAGTGCCCACTTTTTTCTTGTTATGTTTTGTAGAAAATTGAACAAGAAATATGCCTATTTTTTCAAATTTTAATCTGAGAAAGTTCATAAATTAATTTTCGTTTTTTAGAAATAATTACAATTTTTTAATGAAATATTTATTTTTTGAGAAAGTAATTTACAGATGAATAAAATACACATATCAAAAATTAAACGAAACAAACCAGTAAGGTTTATGTTAGGTACATTCAGAGCGTCAATTAATCATATTTTGCAAAGTACGCGTAAATTTCAAAATTTAGTAAAGCCAAAACTACACAAATAAACAATTTTCAGGTAAATAAAGAAACACGTGCCTATTTCTTTTGATGTCCAGAATGCATGCCATATATTCGTGTCATTTATTTTTTTTAAATAGGTCGTGTCAATTCGAGTGAGATTTGACGTGGAATGGCTCGTATTTCAATTCGTTTCGCTCTCACCCATAAGAACATAGGTGATCCACAAGTCACCCAGGATGTTACCCACAAAAATATGTGTGACACAATGTCATTCATTCTAGGGACAGAGTGAACATCTGAAATACTAATAAATCTTGAAACCCTTATCAGGCAGACGGCCATTCTTTTTTTAGTTCTTTAGCACTTGCATCAAAGACTGGCCGAACACAATTCGTTAGTGCATGGGTAGGCAGAGCGCGCCCTCATACTTACAATTGATTTTCTTAGAACTGTATGTGTGGGGTGCCCACTTTTTTTCTTGTTGTATTTTATAGAAAATTGAACAAGGAACACGCCTATATTTTTTTCAAAATTTTTCTCTCATCGAGATTATATAGAAATTTTACTTTTTTTGAAAAAAAAATACATTTTTTTAAATTAAAAAAAATATTTTTTGAAAAATGTATTTACAGAGGAATAAAATACACATTTCAAAGTATTAAATGACACAAACCAGAAATTTTTATATTTATTACATTCGGAGAGATAATTGATCTTATTTTGTGAAGTACCTGTAAATTCCAAAATTTAATATAGCCATAACTACACAAATAATCAATTTTCAGGCAAATAAAAAAATACGTGTCTCTTTTTTGATGTCCAGACCTAAGAAAAAAAATATCGTACATTTTAAAAATGTCGTGTCAACTCTTGTGCGATTTGACGTGGAATGGCTCATATAAGGAACACTATTTATCCACTTTTTCTGTGTCTGGAGTTTTTCTGTCGAAAAAGCCGTTTTCCGACTCACGATTACAATACTTTCTGTTCTTACGAAGCAAAGTGAGAAAGTAAAAAAGCATACGCACATGTCGCAACACATGTCAAAAACATTCCCTAAGTCGCAACACATTTTACGCTGCACCACACCTTCGCATCTTGCCTAACTCGAAAGCGATGAGCCTTGGTTCTTAAAATCAAATTATCGCGTCTTAAGGGAAACGTGAGTTATGATCAATTATAGCGTAAGCTAAAAATATGAGATTTATTTTGACATTCTATATTTTTAGTTGACACCCCAACTCTGTACCGGGGGAGGTGGCTCAGTGCATCAACTGATGTCATTGCAGTCCCTCTGAGCGGAAGGTCCTTGGCTCGAATCCCGACGACGGCAGGAATTTCGACATTCCCTTTTCAGCCAGGTCGAATTCAGTCGCTGCCTGGGGGAGAATTCTAGCGAGCGGCTGCTCTGATCGGTAGTTTTCCGTGGTTTCTCCGATCAACACCAGGCGAATGTCGGAACAGTACCCTAACAAACGGGCCGCGCGCGGGAAAAACATCACCGCTACGTCCTGATGGGGAAAACGCGCACTACACTTACGGGACTAATGACCTAAGTAGTTGACGTGCCCAGAATTACGAACAACCAATCAATCCCAATTCTGTAGCATGGATTGTCAGAAACGTTCAAAATTGGATGCCAGTACGCCGGTTTCATTTTAAGTCGATGTTTTACAAAGTGCAAAATGTTCATTCGTTTTTAAATGGTAAATAGTATAAATGTAAATTAATAATATAAATATAACAAATAGGAAAATGGTCGGGTAACGATTGTGGGGGAGCTTTTCTCTCCATACGTTACATTTATCTTTAGAAGTTAATGCTTTTTCGTTGTCATCATGTTGTTGGTTTTCGCATATGGTTTGCTACAGGGTAGCATGATAGAGTTTACTTCGCTCCTGCATGTGCCTGTACCTTCTTGGCAGTGGACGTTGAATTTCTTTTACAATAGAATGTGTAGAACATTTGTTTTACTTTTATTCAAGACGTTTGCCATCAACGTTTTGAATAAATTTCACATAAACTAGAGGCTAAAGATATTATTCTTCCTTTGTCTAAATATTCCTGAGGACAGGTATTTTTCAAACACAGCTTTAGTTGTAATCTTTTCAGTTCAGAACATTTTGCTCATTAAATAATGACTAACAAATTATTACTTCAGCGATGAATTGAAACCGCATGTGTGCTGAGAAAGGCGTAAATCTATTTGTATAGTCCAAAAGCATCAAAGGACAGTTCTCAGCATTCGCACTAACGATGACTGAGACAACAGTTACCTACCGCAGAAACCACGATCGAGATTGTGGTTAAACACCTAAGAGCGCTTTCTGTGAACCGACCGCAGGGCTCGAATCCATGGAACTGGTTCTATTTCTCTCTGAGGCACTAATGGACAATAATGCTTTCGACGTCAATTACCCACGCTTCTCTTTCATTCACTGTACTTAGCTAGGAAACAGAGATCTGCTTTTCCTGGAAAGGTACGCAACTCGCGTCCCGACGCCCACAGGATACTAAACTAATGGAACGCTTTTTCTAGAGAAGGTTTCGTTACATCTCCAAGCTCAATGACGTGAAGAAAACTCGTGAAAAACATTTCTGCTGTTCCGTTGTCACTTTGAAATACAGTGTAAATTGTATTGCGGAAAGTTTATAGTAGTTTTTCGTTCAATTAATTAAAATATTTATTTTTCTTAGGTCTTTTATCCACTTCTTCGTGGTCATCATTCAAGTATTTTACAATTTCTCAATCTATATCTCATATTAATTAAGCGTATACTGCTACAGTTTCTTCATCGTATTTCCTTTAAAACAGCACAAATATTAATCCTTCATAATTATTATCAGCCATCACCCTCAGTCAACTCGTCTAATTTATAAATCGATTAATCATTGATATCATTTAGGAACCGTTGTGTAACCACACTGGATTATACATTCGGACTCATAATGCTTCAAAATATTTACGACAGCTTAATATTTTTTATCAATGAATTATTATTAAACAAATTACAATTAATTTGAATGGAATTTAAATTTAAATTAAAAATATAATTGTTATGATATTTAAAGGAAATTTTAGGGTTCAACATAAGTGAAATTGTAAATCAAAATAATTGAATTAAAAAATTAAAGGATGAGGTAGATAAAGTTGATAAACAAAACGCAATAAATAAAATATCATGGAAAGATTGTGACATGTGTTATGTTGAAAACACGTGTGGAAATCTTAAAGAGAGAACTCCCCCATGAACATCAGGCTGATATAAACTAGTGGCGCTAAATGAGCACGTACTTTCTCCCCCTATTTTCACGCTAAATTACGCGAAAAGTACTCAAATTTCGGACAAATTATACATGACCTTATTTCAAAATCCGTATTTAAAGAACGGATTGCGTTAATGGAAAATCTCTATCTTTAATATTTAGTTGAAGGAAGACTCCGAATAAGTCTGAACTGTTGCAATTTTCGAAAAAGCATGTTTTTAACGAACGTCATAAGACCTGCGCCATTCTCTTACAGGTCCTTCACACTATCCAACTACAAAATTTAATAAAAAAACAACTAAAGTTTGAAAAACAGTTTTTAAAATTTGGAAAATGTCCCAGAGACTTCATGTAAAGTAGCCTCAAAAATTAAAAAAATCAGTTTTCAATCCAAGGGAGTATTAATTTTGTAGAAAATCGGTTGAAGGCCTTAGCTGCTAGTATTGTTCCCAGACGGACAGACATTTGCCGTCATTCGATTTTTCGGTATCAAGGACCCACACCAAATTTAAGAGAATTTCTGTTCTAAATTTAACAACTGGAGTTATCCACTTTCTCTTTTCGAGGGCTCTACAATAAGAATTTTTCTTTCGAAAGTGCCGTTTTTACGCGCAACATTATGTAACTTTCTCTCTACTCCGTAGCGAGAAAGTAAAAAGACAAAAAATCAGTATAATTCGATATATAGACATTGAATGGACCAGCAAGATGAATTTGATATTTAAGATGCTACTATTTTCGCTATTGATCCTCACAAAAAGAGGTGATTGATTTTAGAAACTTTATTTACAAAAAAACAACAAAATACTTAATTCAACGACTGAGTCCAATATTTTTACTACGAGTTACAAATGTGGATACAAACTCTTAGAGACATAAACACTTGGTTGAAAGTTTTTATATTGATAACATATTGGTGAAGTTCTTTGTCTAGCAACGGTATTTACTTTCATTGTGTTTTAGTATTTAATTAATTAAATAATTAATTTACGTCAAAAAGAGTTAAAAATTGTGTTTGCCGAGTTATGGGGAGAAATGAATTTGTGCACGAGGCTTTATTGTAGCCTGGAGATGGAAAGAACATTTTCGGAATGCTGCAAATTGCGTAAACGTGACAATCTGATTGTTTAATACAAAATCAGTGATAAAAAATATTATAATTGTCTTTAAAATGTCTGAAGCTTTATGTATCCAGATACACAGTCAGCTTCCCAATGCTAATAACTTATGGATTATGGTACGACACTCGGGTGATTCACGATATCTCTGAATAAATCTGTCCAAGGGTTAGGCACTAAAATAAAATAAAAATGCCATTGATACACATGCCTGTAAGCTGTACTTTTTCAATTTCGATCCTTCACAAAAATGATGTCAAAATAATATTGCATCGATCGGGAAAAATGTAGTGGTCAAAAGAATTTGGTGAAATTATTGAGAATACGTGATCGGTTGTGATTAAAAACGTAGCTTTCGAGGTAAAAGAAATTTCCGAAATATTTCAGCACTGATGCATGGAAACTAGTACTTACCTTTATTGTTTATTGATTGGAAAGTGTCACTTTGTTTGACGCGTATGGCAAAATATACTTTGCCGTATGCGATCCGAAAAGAAAACGTGATCATATAATATAACAGAGTATTGGGTACTGAGACAACATGAATCAACATAGATGATGCATCACTTATTGAAAATGTTATTAAGAGTATATCAGCATACCAATTACTTCGGTCTAAAATGTAATTTACGATACTCTAACGACAGTCTCTTTGAGTGACTCCTATCAAAATGCTGGACTGTGCTTCTTTCGTCGTCTCCCACTATTTGTATATAATTAATTTATATTTATATAAATTAATATATAATTAAACAACTAGTGTGAGAAGAATTAAACTTTATTGTCAACTAGCGGATTCGGCAATGATTCGCTATTGCATTGTATTAAATAAATACAATGAAAGTTCAGAATCAATTTATTTAATGAAGTTTAACTACACTTGAAACAAGTATTAACTACGCTTTTAATTTCGAATTTACTACACTCTGCAATATTAAATCTGCAAATAAAAAAATCCAGTATTGGAACGTTTGTGCACCGCCAGCATTTGGTTCAGACTACCTGCTTTTTAGATCGCAACTTCTAGATCGTAGTTCAAAAAGATATCCATAGATTGCACTTCGAGCAATTTCCGTAAAGCGTAAAGCTCCCTTGTCGATTAACTCTGCGAAAACAAGGCTCCAACTTGTCCTATTTAATTCAAATCACGCTCCAGATATATTCAAATTTCTGCAAATCCACATAAGGGAAAAGTGTGAAAATTTCAAGGAAATTGGTCGGGGCGTTTCTGCGTCTTCATGCGATAGACATGCGCACATTCAATGTTACTTTCATAAGTAGATGTGTAATTCCTTTTCATATGTGATCTTATTACTGAAGATGCACAGGCATTGAATAAAGGTGAATGAAGTGATGGATAGTTCAAGGTGATGATGTTACGAGAATCGTGGCAGAGCAATGTTGGAATGGGAGTAGGGGAATTGGGAACATCCTAGGAGACCTTCCGCGAAGTGCTTTGCGTACTTCAAATTCCACACCATGTGGTCAGGATTGGAGCACTACTTCCCAGAGATGGGTTTTCTAGGATGAGTTCTGGTTTTCCCAAGCAGCACAATGGAGATCGGCACAGAATGAAGATCGGGCATTGAATGTGTTTTCTGTGGCACGTCAACCAGTAAATGATCGTTTCTCTTACTTTGCTTAGGTAAAGAATATTCAATTTGACGATTCTAATCTCGATAGCTGAACAGACCAGTTCTCAATCAAGATGCGTAAAAATGAAGTTTTTCCAATCCAGTGAATTAAAAGGTTTTACATTGTAACTTAACAATTAACACGTTGATCAATGTAAAGGGAGAATAAATAAATATATATTCTCTTGCGGCAGCATGTCAATTTTTTTCTGAGTAATTCCCACGACGTGGATTTGATACAATTGGGCAGAATGGAGCTGAATTTAAATGAATGAAACATATGGTGCTTATAGATTTAACTTTAAAAATTTGCATTTCATGTGAGAATTTCATTTCAAATACTGATGATTTCAAGTGACCAGCTTTTATTCTTTGCTTGTTACTTCATTTAATGTTAATTCATTGTTATTTCACTTCATTTAGTAACAATACTTTAAAATAATTGAATAATTTATTTTAAATTGGTAACTCAGACCAATGGTTTTTTTAAATATTTATTTGTACCATCTCCATATTGACCGACTGAGCAATAATTATTTATGATAATTGATGGTTATTTATTGATGTTTTGTCTTATAATAAAATTTGTATTTATACACTAATAAATGGTACAGTAAGTACACTGAGAAATTTGCCAGAGACATGCTAAATAATATCTATAAGAAAGTAATATTTTATTTCAAAATAATTAAGTCTGAATGGCAGAGATTACAAGGGCTTGTGGCTACTGAAGGCTTCAGATCTCGTTTCAGTTCTAGCAGCGGTAGCGAGAGATGGTAACCAACAATCATCAACCAAGTAATAAAAATCACCCATTCCACAAATTCAAATATTAATTTAATTAGCCCTCGATAACGGACGTAAATAGAAATTCGGGGAACTATCAATACTAATACAGATAAATATAAAATATACATTAATTAGATGCAACAAACTAGAAACCATAGTAATAAATATGTTGATAGGTGACCTTTACAGCGAAAACAGCGCTTGGGGACGCAACACAACTAACACTACTATTTATTAAATTGCAAAATTTAGTAAATATAGCAATCACCTCAATTTAGCAGTCTGACCCCAATAGAAGCTACTTAGTACCCTTACCGCAATAATATAATTTCGGACATATTGGATATGCTCCTCACAAAAAATACTGATTTTCCGATGCATCAAAAAATATTTCCAGAACTCGACTTGGATCCCAATCCAATAATCATATCACTTCATCCTTATAATCTGTCGCATTTTAACAACCAGCAAAAAAGTGAAATAACTTGTAAAATCAAACCTGGTGGTGCTTCAACAACACATTTTTGCACTTTATTTCTAACTTTCACAATTTTCCAAAATTTAGGGGCTGAACGAATATGAGACCTGCACAATTTTTAAGCGTCCTTTACTCAATCCCTGGTGAACACTTAAACGAAAATTTGGAAATGTTTTTAAAATTTAAAATTTCTTTTTAAACGTAACAAGTGGTAATATCTTCGAAAAAATATACATGGCCTTATTTCAAGATTATCTTTCAGCCGCTGATTATATTAACAGAAAATCGATCATGAATACTGCTGCTGTAGAGAGTCATGGAAGAAATTTTGAACTTTTGGAATTTTAAAAAATGCAAACATTTCAGCGGAAATGAGATCTGCGTCATTATTAAGTTCTTTAATCTATCGGAGGACAAAGTTTAATAAAAAATATATTTATTTTTTGAAAATTATTTTGGGCAGACAGGCTTTTTGGCAATTAATTTTTCGGTACCAAGAACCCACAAACCGTAGATTCCGACTACACAATGTGTTCGATGATGTAATTTAATATGTATATCAATTTTTTTTGTTAGCAGGGCCGAACACAACGAGTTATTCTCTCAAAAAAATCGCCGATTTCACCGGGAGGGACGGTCCAGTGCATTAACTGATGTCACTGCAATCCCTCTGACCGGGAGTCCCCACGACGACAGGATTTTCGACACTAACTTGTCAGCTAGATCGAATTCAGTCACTGTCTGGAGAAGTATTCTAGAGGCGAGCTACTCTGATCGGTAGTTTTCTGTGGTTTCTCCGATCAACACCGTAACAAACAGGCCACGGACCGCGCGCAATATTTCCTTCCTCTTCATTGTCCTATTCTCACCCCCTACACACAAACTAATATGCACTACACTACTACACATGCTGGGAGACTGGTCGGGAGCTTAGAGCTTGTCCCGCCTGGGGTGGTGCCCCGTTGATGGAAAATACCTGGTGGAGGGAAAACCCCGCTAGACGACAGTGGGTCGGCGTCGTATCTCGCCGTCCAGCGGGGAAAGATCACCGCCACCCCCCGATGAAAAACACGCACTACACTTAGGGGACTAATGAACTCAGTAGTTGACGCGCTGGGAATCACAATTAATTAATCAATCAATCAATCGCCGATATCCGCCGCAGCATTACAACACTTTTTGTTTACTACTTACATAGTACTGCGAAAAAGTGAAAATATAACTGTATGTGACGTAAGGGGGGGTAGTACTGTTTTCTTGAGCTTAGGAATGCGTATCTCCACTCCTTTGCTAAGCTAAGATGCATTATAAAGGATCTACCAACAATGATGAAATGGATTATAATGAGTGGAGTGATACTTCAGACCCACTTCATAGTGCTATGATAAACCCTACTACCTGCAACTTATGCAAAAAATCATCTTATTTGCACGATTCGCACCCATAGTTTTCGCCTCCGCGTGCATGAACCTTGCTTAAAGCTATTGTGCCACCGTGATCGGGCTAGTATTCAGATGTATATACTTTGAAATAATTATAGTTATCTCTATTAATCGTTTCAGTTACACGCATAAATTGTCTGAAAACTATGCAGTCTCCGGCCATGCGAAAGTGTTTATAGTTTCGTTAGATGCCAAGGGACTCGATATGCATACAAAAAGAATGAAACAATTGCCATTTTGACTGAAAAAGGCAAATATTTGACGTTAATCCCCAACTTCTTACACCTGACGTTACGTCTACATTCTGATATCATTGCGTCACTGCTTACGGCACAGCTGCCGTCACGCGACTCGGAAAAAATACTCAGTATTTACGTCTTTTCGAACAACCAATTTTTGCCGCTCCAGGGCCCCATTTCCACGCATTCGATGGGAGCATTTTTGCTGCTGCAAGCCACGAGTTATTGTATTCGCTAAAGTTAAAACTCTTGAATTTGCAGTAAAGCTACACATTCATACGCTTGCCAGCCCCAGCAGTCAACGCATTTCAGTAGCTCCTCCCTCACTGTGTGCGTTCCATGCGCAATGCGTCACCAACGTACGTTCCAGCATGCGCGGCCCTCGCCGCCCTGAGCCTCCGTCGCCACTCCACATTCCACATCCGACGCTGCCGCGTTCTTCCCCGCCCCATCCGCATCCACCCCTTCCCACCCCGCCCCGCGCGTCACCCGCGCCGCTCGCGTTGCAGGCACTGCTGCAACCACCGCGCGCGCTCCCGACGGCAAAATATCACGGCCTGGTGGAAATTGTGGAAAAAAAATCCAGCACGTGTCGGCAAAAATGGATCGCGTCGCTGGGGTCGAACGTGGGACCTCGCGGTGGCTGGCACGCGAGAGTCGGTTCCGAAGCGCAGAGCCCCTCGGCGGCCGGCTGGTTTGTGTTTTCCATCGACGGACAAGGGTGCGCAAATAGAAAATCAATTCAACTCGTTTAAGTTTTGTTCTTTCTATGCTGTCTTCTTTAGAAGTTATTTTTTATTTATTTCTGAAGAACAGGTCCCTTTGAATTATAGACAGCAGAATTTTGAAATATTCTATCCCTTAAAAATTTTAACTTAATTTCACATCTATTTTGTTTCTTTTCATATCTTCAATTGACTTCAGTTTAAAGAGAGCTGTTCTTAAAAAATAAATAAAAAATAGGCACTCGTTTAACTTCTGGAGGTCCATCTGACAAGTGACTGAGTATTTCGTGTTCCCCGGCGCCTCGCGTACTTAGGTTGTTAGTCTCGTAAATGTAGTGCACGGCAAAACTGGCAGAGAGTGGGGTTCCGTCGCTGGAACGTGAAAGTCAGCGCCGGCTTACAAGTTCGCTTGCGGGTTCCCCTCCAGACATTTCTTCCAGTGGGACACCGCTTCAGTCAGGATTTCTAAGCTCCTGACTGATCGTCCGACATGTGTGATAGTGTAGTGCAAGTAAATGTAAGTATAAGTGTAATCCTGTGTGTGCAAGTGGAAGCAGAGAGGAGGAGGAGGAAATTATCAGGAAGACAAGATCGCGGCGTCTGGACTCGTTTGTTTTGGTACTACTTCGGCATTAGCATAGTATTGATTGGAGAAACCACGAAAAACAATCGATCACAACTGCCGTCTTCTAGAATTCTCCTCCACACACCGACTGGATTCGGCCTAGCTGTATAGCTAGTATGGAATGCCCGCCACCATTGGAACTCCTTCTTCCTGTCCTGTCCATCCGCGTCCATCATTCCAAGGTGTATGGTTACATTAGTAACTGTTGATAGTTTGATAGTAAATTACTTACTATTGAGAATGCATTTATCGTTCTAGAAATGACTTCATGGAATGACACAAAATAAACTACGTTGATTGCTTATCAGCCAAGTCACGTCAAACAGTATATGGCAAAAGCATATCAAGTTATATTTCATCTTAGAAATATGCATGAATATCAACGAATGTCAGTCCAGCCCTGAATGCAACAGCACCAGGATTGTGCTGCGGTAGCTGCATGATTTAAAGACAAAATATGATTTGGATTTTAGATATAATTAGATGTATGTGCACTTCACATGTCACAATGTAAAATGTAACAAAAGTCATGGACGTAGGCTATATGAGAGAAGGGGAGTTATAAAAATATTATAATAACTTAATGTAAAATGCTAAACATATTTCGAAAAATGATGAACTGTGAGAAAATTATTCATGTGAAATATTTACGAGCGCTCCAACCAAATGACCAACGTTACGAGCAAATATTTATGCAAGCCTTCGCTTGATTGCTGACGATGAGATTTGGCACAGTTTCCATGAGAAACAAACATTCATTTAAACGTGATCGAACGATTGAAATATTATTAGGAATATAGTCTAATTTTGTGCCTTACTGAAAATCATTACGATATGTGATTAGAATAAGAAAGATTAATTTTATGGAAAATGAGAAAGCACAGAACACACCATATTAGTCACTAATGTTAAAATGATTCTAGCATTTGTTTTCATATAAAAAACTTATAAATTGTAATGTTATTTGTGAAATACACATCGTATTTTTCTCTTCTTGTAACAAATTTCCACACGATATGGGAACGGAGTACAACGATTACAGATTTGTAGTTAAAATAAATTAGAGATCGTGATGTTGTGTCCACAGACGAAAAAGAAAAAATCAGTTAAAATAATAATTCCGTCAAACCCCACAGGTAAAGAGTATGGGGATATAAATCGGGTGGTTTCTATGTATTGCGAGTCGCTCGTGGAATGAGAAAGAGTGTTGGCAATGGATATAATAAAGGTAATTTCAACGCCGAATATAACATTCAGGTAAAGTAACACAACGAATTCAACTAAAATGCTACCTCTATTCAAAAAATAGTGCTCCCTTAACGGTCAAATAGACATTAATGACAGAAATAAATTTATCCATATCAGTCGTTATTCCTGGAATCAATTTTATCATGGAACACAAACAGATGAATTGCAATAGGTCCTTATAATATTGACAGTCATTCATTTTTTTCTGAAAACAGTTTCCAGCGGAAAAATTCAGAACTCTAAAGACCGCATATAATGAACTGAAAATCGGCCCTCAAAACTAACAGAAGCTTTGTTGTACGGGAGATTGTGAAGTTCGATAGGGTTGCAGAATACCACCACCTTATTAATTTTTAGAGCAAAGTGCCCCAATTACCTTTTACATTTTTGGATATAACTTCACAAATAAGCGCAAGAGTGGAGAAATAAAAAAGCACCCAATTACACAATTTGACTGCTTTTTTTTATTTCTGGGTTAATTTTTCTTCCCCATAATTTTCTCACACATTCTTTCGATATCTACCCACAGTTACTAGCGCATCTCATTTCAATCTACATAGGTTGGATAAAAGTAATGAAAATATTGCTGTAACTTAGAGTCTGTTAGTCGGCGTGCTGCCGTCTGTCGTGACAAAAAGGAAGGACTATGAGACGAGTGTGTGCAACGAGCGAGAACAGTACTCTGTCAGTCTACTGCAATGTGTAAATCGTTGAACTTCATAGCAATAGTGCAAGCGCCCTAACGTCATGTTTACAAAGCTAGAGAAAACGTTCGAGGCTCAAAATTGAAGTGGCACGAGATCGGAGTAAGCGAGAATGTTTCAGGAACTGTGTGAAGCATGTGATGATGCAGCGTTGCTATACTCCACAGTCGCACGATGGGTTCAGATGGGGCGTTCAGATTAGGCGGAGATGATGTGAAGGATTACTCCCGTGTAGGATGAACCCACGTGGAGAACTCTTGCGCCGCTGGCATGGGATATTCTCAAACTTGCACCTTACTCACCCGATATGAGACCCTGTGATTTTTGATTTCTTCAGCGAAATGACAGAATAACTGCGAAGAACCCCCATACAATACCACAGAAGAAATTATTGATGCTATAAGGCGGTCAATATGGGACATCAACAGAAATAGCCACGCAGATTGTGTACGACGCCCTCCTCACATTTGGCAAAAGGTCATTAATAATGGAAGCGATAATATTGAAGTGTATTGTAAATATCTCGGTCAATCAGTCATTTCAGAGAAAATACATTTTTCATTAGTTTTATTCACCATTGTAGGCAAAGAGCACGTAGAACCTCGTCTATTTATTTATTTGGTCAAAAAAAACCCGCAACCGACTCCCCTTTCACATCTTCAACAGTATTCTGACTGATATTAAGATAACTAAATACCCTCCCTAAACAGTCAACGATATGCATTCGCCCACTTTATTACACTGCTTCTTTCTAATGTATATAGGAAAGTTGTCATAGCCATCCCTACGTCCGAAAATGTTCGCACCTAATTGTGACTTATTACAATAATGATGTCATTTCTGTGAAATAAGTTGAAAATAACCGTCTTCTGGAAGTTATGAAGAAAAATATATCTTTCATAATTTATAATACTTCACATATCTATCATTTCTTTCAAATACTTTCAATACTTCCAAATCTTTCATAAGTTCAAATACTGCAACATTGAGAGTCAGAAATTTATGAAACACTGACTTACGATAGAAAAGCAATGCCCCTATAAATCTGCTAAAATGTTTGTTGTGGCACGATCTAAACTGACATGTAATAACAAATCTAAGCGTAGCACTTTCGCTGTTTCCTCAGGGTCATCGCTTTTGTCCGCCTCTGGTTGTGGGTGTCGAAAGTTTTGTCACCATAGGAAGCGGCATTGTCCTTTGCTGGCGGGAACGCACTCACGATTTTGTAGGCACGGGACTTATCACAACTTGAAACGGACATCATACACAGGATCAGAAGCTGTTTTAAAGTTTTGTGAGAAGGTCCCAGGGTGAGAAAAGTCAAAGGATACGTAATTACATGGTCATTTGAAGCCTGGTCGAACATTCCTTTCCTGATTACTGATTGATTGATAGTGATCCCGGCGCGTGAACCACAAGGGTTATTAGCTCCGTAATGTAGTGCATGCTTTTGCTAGGGAGGTGGCGCTTGTTTTTCACCCACTGGGTAGAGAGATCCGGTGTCGACCTACAGTCCGCTAGCGGGGTTTTCTCCAACCAGGTATCTCCACCAGCGGGTATCGCCCAGCCGGAGAGCTCTCAGTTTCCCGACCGGTCTCCCGACATGTGTGTTAGTGCAAGTTAGTGTGTGTGGGGAGAGGATAAGACAAGGAAGAGGTAGGAAAGATCGCTCGCGGTCCGTGACCCGTTTTCACTAGGGTACTGCTCTGGCTTTCGTCTGGGGGTGATCGGAGAAACTAACGGAAACTACCGATCCGAGCAGCCGGTCGCTAGAAGACCAGCGCCTTAATTCGAGAGCTGACCAGCTGACCTCCCGGTCAGGAGGTCCTCCCAGTCAGAGTGCAGTGACATCCAGTCGATGCCCTGGGCCATTTCTCCCGGTACGTCCCTTTTCTCTCTCGTTATTTCCTCGAAAAACATTCAGCCTG
>JAHLJT010007970.1:0-24952 GCA_031308135.1 Acheta domesticus
TTTCACGTCATCATGTTTAATTTTTCATATTGTTACTTTACATCAAATAATTAATACCTTGACCGAAAACGTGTACAACCGTTAGTGAAATGAGAAGATGAAAGAAAATTCAGATGTAACGAAGGTGCAGACAAAAAAGTGTTAAAAGTAATACAAGTATTAAAAGTAATATATTCGCCTTATTTAAAGTGCGCTTTCACCGTTTGTCAATGATTCATTCTATCGTTTACTTCCCACTCCATTTTGTGTCCTTATCTCTAAACGAAAAAAAATGCCAGTTAAAAATCGCCATTCACTACTTTTTCGCGAAGTTATTTTTTCTGTCCTTCATAAAGAATTAACCCGTGTATAAAAAACTTTCCAAGCAATTTTAATTTATGTGTCGGCCGGCGTTAAACTCTCCTCTTAAAAGGGAAGTTTAGAAACAATTCAGCGTCCAAGCGATGTGAGCACATTAATATCATCGACCGGCCCCTTTCGCATTGCCTAACGAGCCCATCATTACACGATATTTTTAGTCATTAAGCACTCTTTACAGATCATATCCCCTGAAGTATATTTGAAGCGAGACTGTGCGGGGCGCAGCGGCCTGAGGGATCGAAACTGGCTGCCACCAGGCCGCAGCAGCTGATGCCGGAAAAAAAACGCGTTGTTTAATCCGGAATCAATCCGGTTTGTTTACTCTGGGGCCGAGCGGCCTCTTTGAGAGACGTGCTACAAAGCGCGACCGCGTTGCGGCACGCGTGCTGCGTGCCGCCGCTAAGCGTCTTTCCGTGTGACGCTGTTGTGTGAAGGTTCCCGTGCGCTGTGCAGCGCACGCACGCTTACGGTTGCAGATGGGTAATCACGTATATTTGGCTCCCTGGCAAAATCAATAAACACAATTTTCGTAAATACGAACGTTTGGATCATGATTCTTTTATAAATATGAATGTTTGGTGCATCGCCTTCAGGCTTTAACGTGTTCTCATTTAATCCTAGTTCTCTCTTTAAGTTCAAAATACTCCGATTGTACCATTTAGTGTTTCAATTTCGCATAATGGATCTTTCCCTTGTAATCTATTTAGTACATATCCTCTGTTCGGATTTTGTTCATCCCGGAAGTTAAATTTTGAACATGCTCGTTAAGTGAATTAAATTATATTAATTTACGTCTCACCCTTCTCTCCCTTCAAAGGCAACACTTTTTGTTTTGGCAGGGGATATTCTCAAATTATACATTTCACTTATTGCTCAATTAGTGCTTTCTGTAGAGTATTTGCATCTCTTGCTCTTATCCTTGGTGATTCGTGTTTATATATATATATATATATATATATCTATATATATATATATATATCCGCGAATAATACAGTAATTATGCTTCTTCTTGTTTCTCATAATGGCCACATGTTTAATACTTCATGAAGATAAATAGTATTGTGAGTAGATGACATTCTCAATTCTTTCATATTTATTTGTGAGGCTTTTACAAGTAATACGTAAATAGTGTACACTTATACTGTATCAAAAGCTTTAAGAAATAGAATAAGAACTCCACTGGGACTGGCGTTAGTCGATATCCAAATCTCTTTGACAGCTTGAGGACGTTTATCTGTTAAACATCAGTGCCCGATGAGTTGCCTACTATTCAGGGCAAATGTTACATGTGTAATATCGTTCCATAAGATTTCCCACCACGTGTTCATGGGCAAAAAGTGATGATCCATACATGCTTCACAAATTGTGTTTGTTTTTTCTGAAACTGCGTAATAAGTTAACTTATACTCGTGGTAAGTTCAACAAATTATTTTATGGAAGAACCTCCACTGTGTTTGTTTTTGAATTTATTCTAACCATTATGTCTCCAAGAAATATTATAAAACTTTATTATTATTAGTATTATTATTGATATAATTGTCATCATTGTTAACAATTATTGGCTTTGGTGTAAGTTTTTAAGTTATTATTGCTTATATTGTTGTTATTATTATTTATATTAATAATATGGTAATGTCCCTTGCATAGTGGAGGGGAGTGTAGTGTAGTGAAGGGGAGTGCAGTGCAGTGTAGTGAAATGAAGGGAGTGTAGAATAAGCTATAAGTCAATTTAGTTCAGAGATAGCTAGAAATTAATTAAAACTAGAATTTTTGCCTCTAATTCTAATTGTAATTCTAATTGAAAATGTTTGTAATAGTTTTTGTAATTGTAATTAGGTTTGCCTCCGATCTTTAGCTCTGAGCGAACGTTAATAAATCTATCTAACTTTGCAAAAGGTTCCAATGTAGCGTTCTTCGAGAATGGCCCCTCTGGGCCAACGCCCCGTGAGGACCAGGGTGCTCCGTCGCGCCTCTAGGCTCCTCGCTCGCGCCAAGTGCAGCGAGCGCTAAGCCCACGCTACGCGCAGGGGCGCCTCCTTTGTTCGCGGCCTCCGGCAGCGGCGGCGGCGAGGGCGGCGGCGGCGAGGGCGGCGGCAGCGGCGAGACGGCAGCGAGGGCGGCGGCGAGGCGGGCGGCGAGGGCGGCGGCGGCGTGAAGCCGGTGGGCGGTGAGCGGAAGCTGTGCTTAGTCAGCGCTCACACTTGCCGGCGCGCTCAAGGATGTTTCTAGCGCCGCTCATTGAGGCATCCCGCCGCGCCGCCGCGCCGCGCCGCTCCTCCCCTGAGAGGCCGATCCCGGAGCGAGGCGCATTTCGGGGAGGGGTTGGGATTGATGCGCTTTTTCGGAGACCACGTCTGACGACAGGTGGCTTCAGTTATTAACACTCGGAACGACTGTTTCTCAGAGAAAGGTTCTCTCTCTTTAGTAAATTCTGTTTGGAATTTCTTCACGAATATATTTTGAGACGGCTACTTGTGGTAATAAGTATTAATGATAAAAATAAATTTCATATTTTTTTTACTTTTACTCAATTTTATATTGCACAGAGGAAAATATTAGATTACGTCTAAATATATGAGATAGAGGAGATGAAATAAGTTGTTTTTACTGTTGTAACCATTACCTACCAAAGGTTGACATGGGAGGCAATTGTAACCAACAACACTTAGTCCGTTTACAAGATTCGCCACGCCTGAATGTTCAGGTTCGAATTTGGCAGGAGGTCGCGCGCTCGTGCCACCGCCGCCGCCGCCGTGTCGGCATGCGCTGCCGACATCGGCGCACCTCCTTATCAGTAGCAGGAGGGTTGTCGCCCCTACCTGGGGTAATGGTGACGTGCGCGGAGAGGGGCAGGGAGGCGAGTGGGCATATGGAAAAGTTTGTGGGACACCAGAGAGAGAGGTTGTGGGACAGTGAGCAGAGGCGGAGACAGCGAGATTCTTGGGAAGCAGGTGTGGTGGGGGCGGTACCTGGAGCTGGGACGGTCTACGGAGTTGCTGTGCCAGTGTCTTGGGAGTTGGAATTTGGCATAGTTATGGAGAATTTGTATTGCGCTGAGGCGTGTGAACTCGGGTGCTGGCTTACTTCACATTTCTTACTTAGTAGAAAGGTTTTGCGGTTGTGTATTTTCAGGATACACGTATTTTCTTGTAGTTTATTTTCCTTTGTGTTTTTTTCCTAGAAATATTGTGATAAAATATGAATGATTTTACTTTACTTCGCTAGCTCAGTTTTTTTGGTTCTATACGATGACACCCACGCTTACCTGCAGGCTGGTTGTCACCGGGTTGCCCTCTATTCAGAGAAGCCTGAAGTCTGAGTTATTTATATTACAGGAATTGCATCTAATTTGGCCCAACAATAATTTCATTTATTGAAATTGATTTAAATTTTAGATTAACAATATAAATTCTATTGATTTATTGCATGCATCTGGTTAACACGGTACCGAATTGTCTGGCGTTGTGAAACGAGGCCCCACAGTTCGTATCACCCTTGGCTTCCGCGCCGAAAATCCCTCTTCGCGCCGGTCGTCGCCGAAGTCATCTGCTTCTCTCTTGATGTTTTACTTTTACTCCTTGCACTACTGTTTCCCAAATTCTATTCTCCCTATTCATGACGATGTCCTACTTAAATTAACTCAGACCACCTTCGCGCAGCTACCACCACGATGCCAGTCAACAAAACCAACTCTAGTTCAGAGCCCCTCCTGCACGTAAACAAACATTCGTTACCTAATAACCGCTCCGCACCGTCCAGATTAAAGCGCGGTGTTTGTTTTCTTGTAATATTTTGTATATTACAATATTGTTAAATGTTTGCCGTTTGTTTTTTCTTATTATTTGAGTGTCAATGGTATTGTAATCCTTCACTTTTGCTTTCAAACAATCGTCCAATTATATCTTGTTTTGCGGCCACGACTTTGTGTTTTCTTTTCGCGAAATCTTCAGAAGAGCCACGATACTATGAAAATGCCCGCAACCAAAAATATGATCGATTATACTATAGCGTTTTTAGACAGTTGGTGTATGTTGGCACGAGCGGCCAAAAATGATTCAAATTTGGCGCCGTTCGAGTAAATCAAATATTATAACAGTCTTTGGCATTAATTACTAGCTCTTAACATACATTTGATCGTCGCGCGTTCGAGATAGCAAAAAAATTCCCCAAGTTCCGCGCGCTAATTCCTAAAGAAAGGAGCAGAATCACTTATTTCACGAGGTGCTTTGGGGGAGGGAAGCTCTATGGCGCCAAATTGTCAATTGTTTCTAATCACGACAACCAGACTGCAGCACTTACTGGCCACCTGAGCCAGAAACAGCCACCACCAAGCCAGAAATAGCATTTCCTAGAAATTGCCGCAATTTTCCAGAAGAAGTAGCTCAAGCATCGTTATTAAAATTCAAAACTCCACAACAGTGATTTCATAGCAGTCGTGTTCTTGCGTATGATAGCAAGCATGAGTGCGTGTGTATTAACGTGCCGTGCCAATTGGATTTAAACTCTAGACAGTTGGCAAAGAGCGCCGACAGTTGGCGACAAAGAGCGTACGACGATTCTCGCATTAAATTGGTGTTGAATATTAACCACTGTTTCGCTAGCCGAATTAATGCCAAATTGTTTCTCCCCTCGCCCAATACAGGTAAAGCTAACTATTATTCAATGATAGCTTATTCTTTCATATAAATCTTCTAACAAGCGGGATCCATTCTGTTTTTTTTACAGAGATTGTAAACAGAATTCCTGTATCGCATCCGCAGACAGCAGCTCTCCCATTACATTTGAAACCCTATTTCGCTGCCTTTAAAAAGTGTGTGTGTGTTAGAGGGAGAACAAGAGAGAGGAAACGAGAAAGAGAGAGAGGGAGAAAGAAAGAGCGGGAGAGGGAGAAAAATAGAGAGATGGAGAAAGAGAGAACAAGGGAGGGAGCGAGAGCGAGATTTGGATTAAAAGGGAGCGAGAGGAGGAATAAGAGGAGAGAGAGAGAGGATTAAGAGAGAGCGAGAAAGGAGAAAGAGAGGGGAGAAAAATAGAAGTTGTAGACTTCCGCGGCCAGAGTCATACAAATGATCTTCACTGTCCGAGTGTCGCCGCGTTGAAGGTCATGTGCCGATGTTTCCACCATATTGCCGTGGTATTCCTCAGGACTGTTCTACGCCAGTTAAGTTTTCGTATTAAATTCAATCTTTCATTTCTTCTTAATAAAACAGGCTTCTTGTCTTGTTTGGAACATGGAGCAGGTAACCTCATTTAACTGTTTCAATTTTTTTGCTAAAGAGAACTTAAACTTGCGAATGAAGAAGGCAATGTTTAAGCTTCAAATACGGAAAAATAAAATGTTATATAAGTGAATAGTCTTTACGAAACTAAACATCATCGGCAGATGACAAATTTAAAATTCGTTCATAACCACTAAGGACAAGGTCGTACTTATTGTAAGAAGAATGTTCCCTCCTGCGACTACTACACGATTTGTGCTACAAGCTCGAGTAATCGCACAAGCTGAGATGACCCAGGCCATCAACTGCAGTGCCTCTGCCCAGGAGATTGTAGGATTCTAGTTCAACGGTTGGAGGATAATTTTATCTTCCAGCTGCTCTAATTGGTAACTTTCCATGATTCCTCCGATCAGTGCCAAGCGAATGTCGGAGTAGCACCCTAACAAACAGGCTCAGGCTGCGGGTAACCTTTCCTTCCTCTTCCTTGACCTAATCCTTCCCCGTACTCACTCTTAAAGCGTTTTGCATTCGTTGCACTGAAACCACATCCTCGTGCAGGGCAAAAACGCCTTTGCTCCGCAACACCCCATACGTGAAAGGAAGCTGCGAATGAAACGGATTACGGAACCTGAGTGATTGCGTGTGCACCACGAAGCACTGTTTGTATATGGTGTATTGTGAGTATACCAGAATATTACAAATTTTATTTAATAATATTAGCTGTACATGGTGTGGATAAATGGGTATGCAATATGGCGGTATACGGCCTTAGCAACGACAGCGCAGAGGTTGCAAGGTCAACAAACTGTACACAGGCCTTGAAGATGTCAGGACGCTGGCTAGATAGCTAAAGAAAATAAGAGGTGATTGGTTCAAAAACGAATGACTGACGGGGGTCGTGGCTACTTGGGTTCGTAAGAGACGCACGGGTTGGCTAGTGAAGATTAGACAGTCTAATTTTGCCGCTGTGTTTTGAAAAAATAGAATGAGGGACGCTTACCGAACCATAAAGGGTTCAATGTGTTCTTTAGAACACATTGAACAGAACATTCTGATTCTGGGTGTCGGGGAGTGAAGATCGCGGATTTGATAGTAGATGACAGTGGTGTAAAGATCGTTTGCGGACATTATATTAGGAAAGTGGGACTTGTATATTTTTTTGTGAGAGAAGTAATAGTTTTTTCGGACTCTGAGAATTATTTGCCAGAAGTGAATTCGCGGAGGACTTGCACAGTTTTTCGGATATTGCAGTTGAACTTTAATGTTTTACATAACCAGTGGGAAAGATTAGGAACTGGGAGCATCGGATAAGAACCGATAAGTAGTTTATGCAGTGTGGACTGGACGTGTCAGCAGCAGCGCAAGACCGGAAGAAAGAGGCGAAACTTGGAACCAACAACGGTCAAGTGAGAAGCGACTACGGAGCGTCGGCAAGCAAAACGGTAAAGAAATACTGCAGTACAAAAGAGATAACGTATTTAAAAGGTCATGACCATAAAATTAATTGTTAAAACTTAAGTTAAATAAATTATTGAATTTTGTTCTTTGGAAATGAAAGGAGTTTTCATTTGTCAATCATAATCTTTAATTAGTTGGAAGCATATAATTATTACATTTCAGATTCACACCATACTGTATAGTTGGCAGATCAGGTAATCGGCTATCGAGGCGATAGCGAGTATTTGTATCCGGACCCATCGACCCAGCTAGCTGGATGTTTATACAATTTTGTTAAATTAGATGGGAAAACTTTGGTAGTAATTAATGTAACCTGTTTCTGGCGCCCAAATCTGAATATAAATTTGGAACAGGCCATAATTACAACCACACTCTTGATGAGACGATGATAAAGGTATATTTCAGTATATGGTGCACTTTGCAGTGCAATTACATGGATATGTTGACATGAAGTTATTCAAGGTTGAATTTTAGGAAACGACAAACTGATTTTTTCGAACTTCGCGCACGTCACAAAAAATATTTTAAGACATTTCTTGTAAAACATGATATACTCCATAATTCGAAGTGTCCCATCGTGACAGGAGATCCTCAATTGCCTTTACAATTTCACCACGAATCCAAATAAACATTGATAACTTCGTACCTAACCTCAAAATGGCCAAGTGGAATAATGACCGTAGCAGTTGAAACGCCAGGAAACTCGCAATGATTGATTTATTTCAAGAGCGATGGGAGAAACCGTTAACTGAACCCACTGCATTGCCATGTAGTGTGTCGCAACACGAGAACATGGCTACACCTTATTAGCAATACCATGTAACGGTTGATATTCTCAGAAGATACATTTTTCTGCTTTGGAAAATATGTCAAAAATGACCCGAAAATGTATATTATAAAAATAGTAAGTGATAGTTTATGAACGCAGTAAACACCAGAAAAAATAGATACAGTTTGTGGAGATGATTGGCAGACTGAGGATGGGGCAGACTGGTACTGCGTGTTAGCACATTTGGTCGGCGCGGACAAGTGCCTGTGACTTCCGCCACCTGCGCACCTCTTTGTGGTACTCCCGCCAAATTATGGGAGTTCCACGCTACACTAGTGTGTTATGGGGGCGCCAACTCCAAAGTTCGCGCGTCCCACTTCAAAAAATTAATTAATGAATTAAGACATTAATTAATCATTGTTCCCCCGCGCCTCTACGCATGGGGCGCTTTCTTCCGCCGCCGACACCGATGACGTCACGTCGACATCACCACCGTCACCGCCGCCGCCGACGTTGCCGGCCCCGCTACCACCACCACCGCCGTCGCCGCCCGTATCTCCTCCCGCCCCGGTCCGCCCCTCCTCCGGCTGGTCCGCTAACTGCCCTCTGCAATCCACCCGGTGTCAAACTCGGGGCGGTGTCAGAGCTGGGTGGTTGGCGGGAGTGAGTGCTGGTGGAGTTGGGCCACGGCGGAACGGGGAGTGCGCTGGACTTGGGCGTGAAGCATTCCCGTCGGCGAAAGACATTTTTTCTATGTGCATTGAGACCCTCTACTAGAGAGCTGTGTAAATAGGAGGAGCTGTGGTACTAAGAGAGTAGTCTGGTTTAAAAAATCTAGGCATGTGGGCCTCGTAACCTTCAATACATTCTTCAACTTTTACATTTATTTAATTTTCTCACTGTATTAATCAGGTAGCATCGCTTAGTCAGTGTGTACCTTTCATTTTGTGTTTTCATAGCATTGCAAGAGTTTTGTGAAATTGTTAAAGTTTTTTTTTGTATTCTCTGACACTGCGCTAACCAACCCCAATTCAAAAGTCTCAACCAGCACTGAATCGGATATTGGATTTAACTTGGCTGCAGAAGTTAAAAAAGAAACAACTAAAAAGTAAAAGCCTAATTCACGAAAATCAAGGAGTTGGTTGAAGATGAGAAAGAGGGAGAAGCTAAATATTTCTTTCTTAGCATAGGAGAAGACAATCAAAGTGTTACAAATGTTGGCGGCCGTTTCCTGTGCGGTGAATCGCCTCTTCCAAGCAGGACAGAATAAGGCACCATCTGTGCCCTCCCCTGGCCTGGTACTGCGCCGTCTTGCTACGGTGTCTTACGCATATTTGGCAGTTCTCACGAACCACGCCTTGCTGCTTGTGGGTGGCTTCGTTCCGTCGGCTTCCCTGCGTCCTAGGCCTGGACGCTCCCGATTCACTTCTTCCCCGACGTCGCCGTGAGCTGGCGGCAGACGTGCTGACCGACGAACCGACTCCCTGACTGGCTGACCGACTCTCACTGACTGCAGACCGAACGGCGGAATCTCCTCGGGCTGACGCCCGCAGCTCACGGTAAAGATCTACAGGTGTGTCAACTAGTCGCCTTTGGGGCAAATTTTCTGAAGCCAGTTTGAGGCTAGGTCCTCTCTTGTCCGTACGGTACACACGGTTGGTTTGGGTCACGGTGTAAGATATGCACTTCAGATGACGTCTTAAACTGCGGCTATTACACAGTTTTACAAAACATTTCCTGCTCATTTTCGTAACTGTTCGCTCTAGACTTTACCAATTCCACCGCGAAACGACAAATCACTGATTTGAAATTTGAAATCAGCAGGCCACAGAGCTGTTGAATAGATCACGACCAATCACGACCTTCCCAAATGAGACCCAAACCGATCGCAGCGCTTATATGCGAGAACTGTGAGAACTAGCCTCACATAATCTTCAGTTTTAGACTGAGAGTGAACAAACCTATACATCTTACACCGTGCCCCGTAAGTGTGGGAGGCGAGGCCCTGCGTAGCCTCGCCTGGAGGCCCTCTGCCTCGCTGTGCTCGCCCCAGCGAGCGTGTCGGCGCGCGGCGTATCCCCTCTGTCCTGTCCCCAGCACCATGAACCATAAAAATATTTCTCTCCAAACTTCGGAACATTTGAGTTCAGTCTTCACCATCGTTGCTATAATCGAACTGACACTTCTGAGAGGCGATGTTTAGGTGGTCAAGTTGACAGAGTGAACCAAAGCTTGGTAGGAAATGGTGTGGTGTTTAATTTAATTTTTTAATAATAATTTAATTTTCATTTGTCATTTTTTAAAAGTTATATGTCCATTTCACATTTTATATTTTTCTTTAAAATCCAATTCTTAACAATATTCTGTAAAAAGTTTTCAATTCTTTAATTGTTTAAATTTTTTTGTAATTTAGATACATTATTATTATTATTACTATTATTATTTTTGTAGCACTGAAGATGGCCGCAATGTGGCCGAAAAAGCTTTATGGAAGAATAAATAGTTTACGATGGAGAGCGAACACCTCATATTGATTTCGATGAACCAAAGCTTATTGAAGCTGCGTGGCTGATGTACCTTGTGCCAAACCACCCCGACCTCTCCTACTGTAAAATCTTTATGCTTTCCATATTTAGCTCGGTTGGACGATGATGGTGTATAAAGTGGTTTTTTCGACCGAGATACTAAACTCGAACACTGGAAAGCGAGTTGAAAAAAAGAAATGAAGATAATTTTCATAAAAAGAATTTGAAAATGTTCTAGAGATGGGTAATCATGTCAGGATCCTTCATAAATATTTATCGCTAATTAATAATAGAATTAACTCTCATATTGATTTACAATTTATCACGGAAATAGAAATAAAATACCTGAGAGAATGATGAAAACAGTAGATACAGAGAAATAATCTAAAATTAGAAGGAATAAATATGCCATCCTGTAATGATAACCGTTTTCAGGTCTAAGAGAGGCTGCACATACTTAATCGACAGTCAATATTATAGTATTATAAGTATTATAGTATTATTTTTACAAAAGTACGTAAATTAACTTGCTAAATTAAATCGTAGTATGAAAAAATTTCGAGAAAGGATGTTGGTGAGATAGAAATTCAATGCTGTTAAACTGAATACGTGAAGATTAACAGACCATGAACATAATTATCTGGGTAATAATAGATTAAATTAAGATTTACGAAAAGTTTCATTCCCCACTTTTATTTGTGTAAGCGAGTATTTATTCTGTACGCGTCTACCAATAGACAATTAGCCCCGTAAGTTTAGTGCATGCTTTATACCGGGTGAATGCACTGTTTCTCTTCCACTAGAAAGCAACTCCAACCCACACGTCGACTTGGGAAGTTTTTCCTTCACCATCTATCTTTCTCACCAGCGAAAAATGTGCTTTCACGAAAGGTAATATAAAATTACGTCCTTGCGAGAACTCAAGTTCATGTGAATAATTTATTGCACACGATGATATTAAATTAATTTACATAATTAAACATTACCCAATTTATTTCATAGCTAAGCGTTTGATTTATGAATGTTTTATATCGACCCTATTGATGTCAATTCCTAAAAAAATTATATTCACTCGATTACGCCCAGCAGTTGGTGTTTTCAGCTACCGCTTGCGATTTCCACTTTGTTGGGCGTCCTTCCCCGTGACCGCGGCGCCGAGATGGACCGTGGGCGGGGGCGGGGGCGGGGGCAGTGTGGGCGGTCTCGAGTGACCAGCGCAACCGATAGCACTCTCTGGGAGCGCTTCGTCAGCACCAACACTTCGCGGCGAACAGTAAACGGCTGGCGGCGCGGAGAGCGGAGGCAGGGCCCCGGCCTGGCAGGGCGGGGCGGGCGGGGCGGGCGGGGCGGGCGGGGCGGGCGGGGCGGGCGGGGCGGGCGGGGCGGGCGGGGCGGGCGGGGCGGGCGGGGCGGGCGGGGGCGGGCGGGGCGGGCGGGGCGGGCGGGGCGGGCGGGGCGGGCGGGGCGGGCGGGGCGGGCGGGGCGGGCGGGGCGGGCGGGGATGGGCAGGGCGGGGCAGGGCGGGGCAGAGCGGGGCAGGGCGGGACAGGGCGGGGCGGGACAGGGCAGGGCAGGACGGGGTAGGACGGGGCAGGACGGGGCAGGACGGGGCAAGGCGGGACCGGGAGAGACGGGGCGGGGCAGGGTGGGGGAGCATGGGGTCGGGCGGGGCAGGAAGGGGCAGGGCGCGGCAGGGCGGTACCGGACGGAGCAAGGCGGGACCGGGAGAGACGGGGCGGGGCAAAGTGGGGGAGCATGGGGTCGGGCGAGACAGGGCAGGGCAGGGCGGGGCAGGGCGGGGCAAGGCGGGACCGGGAGAGACGGGGCGGGGCAGGGTGGGGGAGCATGGGGTCGGGCCAGGGCAGGAAGGGGCAGGGCGCGGCAGGGCGGGACCAGACGGGGCAAGGCGGGACCGGGAGAGACGGGGCGGGGGAGCATTGGGTCGGGCGGGGCAGGGTGGGCCAAGGCGGGGCCGGGCGAGACCGAGGGGGGGCAGGAGGGGCCGGGCGGGGCCGGGTGAGACAGGGCGGGGCCGGGCGGGGACAGGCGAGACAGGGTGGGGGAGAACGGGGTCGGGCGGGGCAGGGCGGGACAGGGCGGGGCCGGACGGGGCAAGGAGGGGCCGAGCGAGACAGGGCGGGGCAGGGCGGGGTAGAACGGGGTCGGGCGGGGAAGGGCGGGGCCAGTGGGGCCGGGCGGGGCTGAATGGTTGGGCAGCGTGGGCCGCGCACGTGGGGTGGGCGTGAGAGGCCGGAAGTAGCGAAAGCGACGGTGCGGAGGCTGAGGGGCGAGAGGGAGGGAGACCGTCTGTTGAAGGGGCGAAGAAGACAACAGCGGTGCAATCGAGCTGTAGCGGGTGGTGTGGAGGAGGGAGGGATAGCATGTGTTGTGTGATCTGTTGGGAAAACGTGGGGGGGGGGGTGCTGTGGCGAGGTGCAGAAAGGACGTGAGTATTGGAGACTGTGTAATATTGTTACTCAAGTTGTTATAATGGCTTGTAAATTCACTTAAATCTTTATTTTTCTGAAACAACTTAACTTTGAAAAGATTTACTGATTTTACTGAATTGATGAAATATTTGACTGAAAAACTATACCTCTAATACCTCAAATTCTGTAATGAGACCAGTTTTTCATTTACCTTTCGCCCATGCATTCAGAACATGACAACTTATTATCTGGAAATGGACAATATTCCACATTTAGTTTTTTCTTGGGTTTCGAGACGCTGTCATTTCATGTGAAAGAAATACGGAAACAAAATAAAACATGTTCGAAAACGTTCTGAACCAATTTCATTCCCACAAATTACACATAAGACGCGTTTTGAAAATACTTACCAAGAAATGCAAACAAGTCACGGGATGGAGAAGAACTCGGTGGAATGCAGATCCTGTGATGAAGCCGGCTATATATTGTGTAAAAGGCAATGGCACGAAATATTATGAACCAGATTCTGTCCTTCGAAGCTGCTGCTGACGTAGGTGTGATGCGCTCAGCGAGAGCGACAGAGATGGAAGGAGAAGAGTAAATTAGAAATAAAGGAGGAGCTAATGCGATGAACGTAATAAAGGTGGTGGTCGTTTCGGAGCTTACGGAAATGATGGTAATGCTGTGAGAATTACGGTAATAGGAAACGCAGCATAGGTGGAATCGATAGATTCGTTGGGAGAGGAAGTCATGAAGCGGTCATATGCAGTAGATATAACGACCCGTGAAGATGACGATAGGCAGGAATATAGTGTTATCGATCAGGTCTGGCAAAGCTCGGTAGTTTAGCCATGTACGCACCAAATTCCAATGACACGTTTAAAAAAGAGCATTAAGACGGAAATATAAACAGAATATCACAATACGATGCAAAATGAGTCCTGAATTTCGTGGATTTTGAAAGAAAAATGATGATGATGAACATCACCATAAACATGCGTTTAATGGTATTTGACAGTTAATTTGACTTGCGTGAACGGTGAACGTAAATTCAATGTGAATTAGCAACGAGTGGGATGTATATTTTTAGCTCTAGGCTGGTAATGCAATCCATCGCACACAAGTATATCCGTAGCGGACTTCTTCATTCGGTATCCGGCGTGAAATTGCAGGAGAAATTAACGCAATATTATTGTCCATTCACTTATTCATGCAATAATTCATACAATTATTGTGGTTGCTAAGCCATAAAATTAAAAATCCTTTAACGATCACTTTACTAATATTTCACAGAATTTACTACACAAATATTGATGTCGTCGATATCGGTGAATGACATTTTTGAGATAATAAATCGTGTAAGTGTAAATAAACATGATTTTACACTTGAGCATCCCCCAGCGAATTGAATTTACCATTCAAAATATCTCTAGTTTTTTTTGAGAAGTAGAGTATATGGGATAATCATTCAAATGTATAAAATTAATTACAATCTGCGTCCCCTTCAAAAGAAATAAAAATAGAAACAACACGAAATAAAGGCTCAACGGATTAGAGAAGATTTGGCCTGCGCTCGTCGGTGAGGAAAGTGTATAACGGCAAATGGAACAGCAATCTGAAGCGCAGCGTTAAGTACAGCAGGAACCTAAAAACTATCTACAGTGCGGATGTGACCGGGACGAGTGGGCGGGCGGGCGGGCAAAGATTTGAGCGAAGTCTTTGTGACGCGCAGGAAATACGAGAGCAGTGTGGAAGGCGGCGAGCGGGGGGACGGTGGGTGGCGGCGGAGGGTTTAAATATTCGCAGCGCCGCGTGCGGTCAGCAGGCGGTCGCGACCACCGCCGCGCTTCGCCGCGCCGCGCCGCGCCGCGCCTCGCCCCGCCTCGCCCCGTGTAAATCAATACAGAGCGCGCCCGCCAGCGAGGACGGCGTGGCGGCAGCGGTAGCGGTGGCGGTTTGCGGCGGTGGGCGGTGGCAGCGGTGGTGGCGGTGACGGCGGTGGTGGCAGTGGCGGCGGTGGCGGCGGTGGTGGTGGTGGCGGCAGCAGGGGGTGGCGTTTACGGTAGCGGTGGCGATGACGAAGGCGGAGGCGGTGGCGGTAGCGGTTGTGGTGGTGGCGGTGACGATGGCGTTTGAGGCGGTGGGGCCGACGGGGGCGTCGGGGACGGCGGTGGCGGCGGTGGCAGCGGAGGCGATGGCGGTGGTAGCGGCGGTGGCGGTTGCGGTCGCGGTGAGGGGGATGGTGGTGATAGAGGTGGCGGTGGCGGCGGTGTGGCCGGTGGGCCCGGTGGTGGCAGTAGCGGCGATGGTGGCGTTGGCAGCAGGGTGTGGCAGTGGCGACGGCGGTGGCGGTGGTGGGCGGCGGCAGAGGCGGTAGCGGGTGGTGGTGGCAGCAGGGGGTGGCGGTGGCGATGGCGGCGGGCGGGGGCAGTGGGGGCGGTGGCTGTGGGGGCGGTGGCTGTGGGGACAGTGGTGGCAGTGGCGGAGGTGGTGGTGGCGGTGGCAGCAGGGGGTGACGTTGGCGGTGGCGGTGGTGATTACGACGGCGGTGGTGATGACGGTGGAGGTGACGGTGGCGGAGACAGGGGCAGTAGCGGAGGTGGTGCGATGTCTGGGATGGACGGGAAGGCAGAGACTAGATTGCTGGACAGAGGGATGGCAGTTGGGATAAGGATATGGAATGTGGGTGCAGGATTTTTTCATAATTTCCTGGTCTATATTTATCTCTTTCAGAGGGATTAACAAATTGTAAAATTTCGCATGGTAAGACTAACTAGTGCTTTTTTCTCTGGGAATCTAAAAATATAATTATTATAAAATAGTTGGAATATTTTACGCTGATTTATTGGGAAACCATTTACTATTAACAGTAATGTATTAGTAATAATTAGTATTAACAGTAATAACTTCCTCTAATATTTATTACTTTACATATAATACTATTTAATAGGGAACGGAGTCAAGATGGTTTGAAAATATCTTTGAGATAAAGTGACTTTATTCAGTTTGGTTGGAGAGAAATTTGTTCGTGTTGAAATGTTGCGGTTTTCTGTGAATTTGAAAGATTTTCAAAAATGTTTCTTTGCAATTTTATTTACATAATCGTGAATACGAGCTAAGTTTAATTCTCGTTAAATCTTCTTATTGCTGACTGTGGGATTGAGAAAGGCACGGCGGTGAGATCGGGGGTCAAGTGACCGGGGGGAGGGGGTGAAGCATTGCGTTGTTTGGCAGAGATTTCGGCGAAGCAGGAGATGAGTTAGCGGATCCGAATGAGAGAAATTGGAACAGGCGCGGCGACGCGGGGCAAGTCACTTCGCTTTGCTCTTGGCTCTTGGCTCCGAGCGCCACCTGCTGTGGACATCTGTCACACTGCATAGAACGAGTTCCCTGAACTTTAAATTTGGATGAGATTTGATAGCAAATGTCTTCACTGCTACCTCTGAATAATATACAGTGACGCTTGTTCTGTACAAAACCCTCTTTTGGTAAACAATGTGGATCCGAATCTGATTCTGAGCATGAAGCGAGGACAATAAATTAGAACCAGTGAGGAGCGACCGAGGTTCGACATCTTGAAAACGGAAGCAACGGTTTCGTATGTGCCGTCGATATCACAGAAAGAGGGCTTGCTGTGCGCCGCAAAGGAACATATCAAGCACCAGCCAGACGGATCCGTTTACTATCTAACGTATTGTGTGAACCACTGCTCATCAAATATGAGGTTAATATAATTAGAGGAATATGGTGAAAATTTCTGAGAATTATTTTAATAATAATAATAATAAGAGAATGTGGACAACTACGTAAAGATAAACAGATGGTAGCGTTCTCATGCATTTAACTAACTCCGAGAAAATGTTATTACTTTAAGTTTCTGGTGTTTTTTTAACCTTTGGATAAAACTTTTGACTTCCCTTTATGCCTGAAAACAACTTATTTTACATTATTTGGAAAGTAAAAAAAATCTGGGAAAAAGATGCCCGTGGTGCAAATAGTAGGCGAACGACATGGTACGTGGCTTGGAAGGAGATAATGTTGTCTGGAAACGGAGAAATATCATCTGACTATATCTTAGAAGATCAAGGTGCAATTGGCGCTCTTTTTCAGCAAATATATTACATAGTTCAAGAAATGATTGAGTGCACTTGGCTCCGGATAGTAGAAAAAAATTCGAGCGGGTACAGCCATCTCGAACATTTATCAGGTGTTCAAAGAGAGATGACTATTTAAAATTGTGGTCATGTTGAACTTTTAATTCTATTGATTCTAATATTATACTGCTGTAATCAAGCGATCCTTGAGATAGAAAATTGTGAAGCTCAGAAATGCGAGGAACGCTCAAGGAGCGCCAATGTTGGTGTGGCTACGAATACAGCTGAGTTTTAGAATTGGGGAGAAAGGAAACATTAAATTACCTTTGCAGATATTTTTGAAGAGCCATAGAGAATAATATTTCTGTGAGTAGTATGACTAATTTGAACCTACTAGCGTACCCTTGCGAGAACTCTCGCATGTCAAACCCATCCTTTCCGTATCCATTTGTCTATTCTTTCCATAAAGAATAAGAGGGAAGGAGAGGAACTACTAATGTACACAGAATATCAAACAAAATAACAATGCAATTGAAGCAATTGATGTTGGAAACAAATTTTCAATAAAAGTTTACTCAGCATTATAGAGAGATGTTCTTGGAACAATTCATACTTCTTTAAAAACAACATTTGAAGAAATTATTCAATCTTCCTAGAGAGTTAGCTTTTGCTTTCCTTGATAGTCACAAAAATAATAGAAAAGGTTTTTACTCTTGAGAAAGCCAAGTAAAGAATGCGAAAATACCGAATCTTACAAGTACAACCCTATTCTTCGCAATGTTATTTAACTTTCCTTGATTTGTTATGTGGAACAGAGGGGGTTTTGGGAGAGTCAGAATGCCAGCTTGCTGGGGTGCGAAAATTGAAAAATTATTTGTATACTAAAAAGTATTGGATTATTTTCTGCGTTCTTACGTACCTCAAGAAAAGCAATTCCGAGCCAAAAAATAATCAAAACTAATATTTTCACCTTTGAGTACTAAAGGCGCGTTTACACGGAGAGAGTTTTCTCTCCTAACTCTCTGGAAATGGTTAGGAGACACCAGGAGATACGTGTAAACTCTCAGGAGAGTGATCTTCTCTCCGGAGACATGACGTCACAAGAGATTTTCGATGTCTTCACGAGAGAGCAGTGTAATGACTCTGGTATCCATGAGAATCGTATCTCCTGGGAGACAAATAGTATTCAAAGAGAGTTGGAAGACTAAATACCATTTGTTGCCATTAGAAACAGTTTAGTATGCTTAGACTTCACTTCGGTACATGGGAATGTTGCTCAAATGATGTTTGCATATTGAATATCTTAACGAACCGACACCTTGAGTTTAATATCAAACGGTGTATTATTTACAATATGAGTTTGCTGCTGGGCGTTGATGTACATACTTCCATTGATTTTTGTTTTCAATTTATTTCAAGCTATTTTACTTTAGCTACTTTAAAAAGTTTGTTCTTGGTGTTGTGCCATAGCACAAGTTTTCCCCCACTACCTCTGCGTACCCGTGCGAGAATTCTCGCAAGTTACACCTCACACTCATCCCTATCCTTCTATTTTCATTCTAAGAGAGAAAGTAGTTAACGAAACGTGTTTATTTGTTTAAAAATCTATAAAGGTAACTTTCAATGCACTAACAAAATAACAAACAAAAATAAAAAACAATGCAATTAATGTGTAAAAGAAATTTTTCACTAAATATTTATTCAATACCATGGATAATTTTCTTGGAGCAGATCCCAACACTTACTTAAAAACATATGAAGTAATTGTTCAATATTATTTGTCAGTTAGGTTTTAGCTTCTGGTGATAGTCACAAAAAAATTAGCTTTTTACTTTTGAGAAAGCTGCGAGTCTGAACCCGGCGAATGATAACGAAAATATTGGTACAGGTAAAACGCAAACACAGTCTTCACTGTTCACTGAACACCCACATCCTTCCACAATTAAGTACACAGCACTTACAGACAATGGCAAAACGTTAATTGAATACTTTCACTACACACATGAGAAACAATCTTCGTAGGTATCAAGCAACTATAATAGTACTTCTTGTTGTTGCTGGAGAGCTAATCTTGCATTAATGATTGTGCAAATAAACCTAATCAGACTGCACAAACCACGGTGTATACAGAAAGCGTAAATATAAGATTTGAGGAATCTAAGCCTTCTAAGCGTGTCGTCACAAAAATAACTACCAGCATCCAGGGCTGAAATATTGAGATGGCCTTGATAGTATTGAAGCGCGGAACCGAAAATTTAATTGAATGTCGAGGAATGTCTCATCTTATAGATTATGGTGTAAAAAACGTTTCTTCGAGGCATTTGGCCTCAAAATGGTAGTTTTTAAGGCCCTAAAACGCTTAGTTTTGGAGGCATTTGACGAAAATTTTGGCAAGTGTTGCGGGTTGCATTTAATTTGAATATTTTTATGCGTTTTTTTAAGCAAATCCTTCATATTTTTAAAGTCAATTTGCAATTCGTCAATTCTTCGAAATTCTCTTTCTTTAGAGACCTCAGTTATAAAGATTGGATGCGTGTGAGAGGCGCAACGGAAAGATATACTACTGAAATAATACAGGAGACGATAATTCATGTTGTTTTGTAAGTTAAAGTAAATTATAAAGCGGTCAGAGCAAGCTCAGCATTTTGTCTCTCAACATTTTACGTAATAATTGAGTTTACGTAATAAGAACATTTTATCGAGTAGTTGGGTTTCACTGATTAATTGACATTTCGTGATTCCAGGCTCGACAATTACTGAAGTCATTACACCCGTAAGTGTAGTGCATGTTTTTCATCGGGATGTGATGATCTTACTCCTCTTGATGGCGAGATATGGCGCCGATCTACCGTCGACTAGCGGGATTTCCCCAACCAGGTATTTCCCAATAGTGGGTGCCGTTCCAGCCGGAACGAGCTCTAAGCCCCCGACCGGTCTCCCGGCATGTGTGGTGGTATAGTGCATGTTAGTGTGTGTGTGTGTGTGTGTGGTGTGTAGAGGGTAGGGCAAGGAAGAGGAAGGGAAAATCGCGTGCGGTCTGTGGCCCGTTTGTTAGAGTACTGCTCCGACATTCGCCTAATGTTGATAGGAGAAATCACGGAAAACAGCCGATCTAAAAATCTCCTCCAGATAGCAACTGAATTGGACCTAGATGACAAGTTAGTGTCAAAAATCCAGCTGTCGGGACTCGGACCTGGGACCTCGCGGTCGGAGGCACGGCAGTGACATAATTTGATGTACTGTGCAACCTCTCCTCGTCGAGTAGTTGGGAAACCGACAGCCGAATCCCTGAGTTATTCCGAGAACCTTACACCATAGTGCGTGCGGGCATGCGTGAGTGAGCGAATGCACGTGCGCGCGCGCACGTGTGTGTGTGTGTGTGTGTGTGTTCGGCACCACAGACCTCTCTGATAGCAATAAAGATGTGAAAGATTAGAATAAGAGATCTTAGATCAATATAGACTTGGAACGTATATAGTATACGTATTATCTTTAAAGGACATGTAAGGAAACAATAAAGATAATAGTTTTTTGAATTGCTAAAAATAAGCATATTTCTATCACAAATAAAGACCTTCTGATTTTTTAAATTAAGTTATTAGAAATTGGAAAAATAATAAAAGAGAAACTTTGCCAAGCTATTAATTTATTTAATTTAAAATTTATAATTTGTGCCATTACTAAAAACAATTTGTAATGTATTTCGATTTCAACATTATTATTTTTATCTTATTCTGTTTAAATCTTATCAAATTATCACATTCACTCGTGGGTTCTGTCGTACAGCATTAATCATCTTGCCTATTGCATGCATACGAGCGATTTGACACGATTACTGGAAGTTCTGTGGAAGACAAGCTTGCTACTGAGCTGGTGGCAACTACAATGAATTATCAGACTTTTTTCTTAAAAAACGATCAAGTTTAAATTTATTACTATTATTTTACACGTATTCAAGATCTCTTGAAATAAATGATTGAAGTTTTCTCTGAATATATGAATGCACCGTACAGTCTTTTTCAAATAATGTTCGTAAGCTTCCTATTACTTCTCGGAAGATTTTCTTCTGAAATGGTCCCCTCGTCCGGTGGTGTGCAGTTGATGTCTTCTGTAACTGTTTTTGGCTTATTGTCCGAATAAATTCCGAATACCCCCGGAATGTCTCTGATTATTTGATATTTTAAGTAATTTAATATATTATATCGCGACGCGACTGGCCCTCCCTACGTTTCGGATAAAAATTCTATTCGCGACTACTATTTCAATCAACTTAATATTTTTCTACCCAGCTACGGAGCTATCCTAATATAAACCCTTCGGAAAATACGACGTCTTTTTAAATTAAATTAACTACATTTACTTTGAACGTGCGAAACACAAAAATCACAATTATAATTTACCATTAACAATGCTTCTGAACTTTAATTCTACATTATGTTGATCTACAAGAAATAACCATCAAGTATTCGCCTCAATATATTTTACCAAAGAAACCAGATTATAATGAAAACCAACACTGACACATACCATTTATCATTTGATGTTTACAGCTCTACTGGTTTTATAAGAGTGAGCATATTTCACTTTTAGTATAACCAAGATTTCCAAAGTTTACTTAACATTTATTGCATCTCATGACAACCGGGCCGTGAGAAAACGTCATAATTTATATTGTAGCGTTACCGAATATCAACTTTATTAAATTAGCATTAATTTCTACATTTCTCTGGCAATAATCTGCGAAAGGCGCCTCCGCTGGCGCCGGGGAATTTTTGGCGGGACTCCCCCCGCTCTAATCCAACACGCGCAGCTGCGCCTCCTCCACCGCCGCCCCCGTTCTTTGTACCCGCCTCCACCTCCGCGTGTTTGTCTTCCGGGAAGCGTTCCTTAAAGGCCCGTTTCCACGAGGTGGCATAAGCCATCGCACTTGGGGTGTTGGACGGTCACCCCGCTTGGCGCGCCATGATCGCGCGCGAAAGTCGACAGTGCGCGTTGACACGGTAATATCAGGTTCCACGACTTTTGGTCACGTGACACCGAAACTGACAGCAGTTTCGCGCCATTCGAAAGCGCGATGTCGGTAGAGACCTTGTAGTTACTGCAAACACATCCTCATCATTTTCTCAAAACTAATAAAATTTTACAAAGATTTTGAGATATATGTTACATATTATATTACATGAGTCTCAATGACAATGTGAAATTACCTTGTAATTTATTTATTCGAATTTTGCATTCAACATTTAGTTCACATTCATGACGGAACGCATACAGTATCTACAAATCTTCCACAGAACGAAGTACTTTGTTGGTCACATATTTTTGTAGTTCTAATTTGAATTTAGTGCCCTCTACTGGCTTGACAGTTGCTTGGTAGATTATTGAAAAATGTTATCTCTGGACGATATGGATTTCAAAAGCAGTTGTTTTTTTTTTCCTTTTCTATCAGTACAAACTTTTTCTATGTTGTTTCATTACTTGTGTTGTATGGTAAGGTACTATGTTTCCATTGCAATTCTATTGTATTTGATGAATAATATTGTATTATATACATAAAGTCCATGGACTGCAAAGACATTTACATTTTAAAATATAGTTTTGCAGCTATCTATCCTTTTCATTTTGAATACTGTTTTTATGGCTTCTTTCTGGAGTGTAGATTCTCTAGTCATGTGTCGTATATGTATCACCCCATTTATTTATTCCATACACGAAGTGTGAAAGGATTGCTCAGTAATATAGAATCTTCAACTCAGGATCAAAAGTTTTGAAAGATGAAGTAGTACCATGGGAATTTTTTTGTTATCTCCAGCTGTTAATTTTTCATTATCAATGGAAAGATTGCAGTTCAGTGATATTCAGTTATAATTTCCTTTATATTTAAAAAATTCATTAATCTTTCATAGCGTATTTTTCAAGAATTTTGTGAAGAGAGCAACAAGAAAAGGACTATAGCTTATAACTTCAAGTGAATAACCTCTTTTTCATGGTTTTACCGTTGTTGTTTGAAACATCAGGAAAGATTCCTTGTCACAGTGAACAGTTACTTACAGTTATAAGTATCTAGTTTCATTATATGGAAAGCAATTTGTTGCAGCATAAGACCCTGAACATGATCCATTCCTGCTGCACATTTATTTTATAGATTATTTATTACTCAGAGAATGTCATCTGGTGAAGTATGTTATATGGAAAATATGAAACTCAAAGAAATCAATATCTTCAGTAGAGACCGACTTTCCTCACCAAATGTGTACATGCACCAAACAATTATGTTTATTGTAAAACAGTTACAAATACATTAGAAGTATGCTTCAGCACATTCTTCATCAATTACATGATGTGTTCATCTCCAACATTCTGTTAGAAGTGGCCCTACTACTTAAGGGAATTTAAAAAATTTAGAAATAAACTAAGGAGATTCCTTGCGGTGACTCATTTATAAATAATTACAAATAATATTATATTTACACACCCATATAATATTATTATATATTTGTGTGTGTGTATATGTTTGTATGTATGTGTGTGAGAACGTGAATGTATGCCCCTAATTGTACAAAATAATGCAACATGTTATTGTTATTGATATTATCATTACCATTACCATTATTATATTATTATTATGATTATTATTAATTGCCCATGTCTCTTTAATTGTAGAAACTAGAAATTACTGTTTCCCAATTACAAAGAGCTCATATTTTAACTTCAGAGGAATGGTTTTTCTGTTTTACTCTATTACTTCTAACTTATTCTACAAATGATACATATCAAACTGTAATAAATATGAACATAAGTGAAGATAATTTTTTTGCTTATTTTAATGTCTAAACATTAAAATTTGCAAAATGAAACTAGGCAGAAAAGTTCTAAACTGGCTTTATTGTAAATAGGGAGCGGATTTCAATGATTTTGCATATTTTTGTTTGTTGCTTCATGGCATAGCCAAGTGAATTTCTTGACATTTGGTTAGAATTGAATGCAGTGGAGATTAAAATGTTAACACATATTTGTGCCTATTTAGCCAATTTTTTCTGTTGGTGCATATTTATGTAATTATTGCAGCATAATTTGCTTATTTCATTCAAATAGAGACTTATCTGTAAAATGTTTCATGTTTTCATAGAATCCATTGATTGTGAGCATTCATTGATTAGAAAGAGCTTGTCACAGTTCGAGTATTCTTTTCCTTTCTATAGATGATGAAATATTTTTATGTAGGATATTTCTTGATATATTTTTGAAACCAGACCCAAAAACTAAAACAACACATACAACGTCCTTCACTGAGGTGCATATTTTCTTCAATTCTACTGTGAAGTACGCTAGGTTGCTATATACAAAAGTAATATCTTTTCATTCCAGGCATGCTTCTGCTGAATTTAGCAAGAAAGGTTCAGAAAGGAAATTAAATACTATTCATTTTAACTGCATGTTTTATAATTTTTAAGTTTTTTAACAAATATTTCCAGATTTTTTTGAGGGCATACAAATCCTCTTCCTAATTGTAACAAATATGAGACTTTACTTCAGGTAAATTTTGTAAATTGACAACAGTGAATCAAGAATTAATTTGATGTACGAAGGAGCAAATATTATTGTTTGGGAAAATTATTAAAAAGTATAATGCTTACATACAAAATACTACCTGGCAAGTTTTACTAACAATTTAAACAATTACATCTATAATATGACCAATGCATAGCTGTTTTTATTTCACTACTTTTCACTATCTTTACATTTTAATTCTATTTTAAATTACTTCGCTAGGTATTCGGTCTTCAAAAAACTTTTCTTCTATACAAACATTACGCCAATTGAGGTTACGCAAGTAAAAATTTTCATTTCGTCTAAAAATTTGCAAAAATATTTTAATTTTGACGATAAATGACATGTAGCACTGAAGATGAAAATTCAACGAAGATTTTCACACAATCGAAAACGCTAGGAACAAAACCACAATTAATGCGCAAGCCACTGTTTTCACGCCAATCTAATCCAGAAATAAAAATGTATCTATTCACGTCCGTATGCTAATTGTATGGTCTGTGAGGACATTATTAAAATTGTGGGAGTACGTTTCCTCCGAGCAAGT
>JAHLJT010007971.1:0-67247 GCA_031308135.1 Acheta domesticus
TTATTTTCTATTTCCTTGGGTCTGGGCTAGATATTCGGAATTGCCACATACTCGTGCCAGCTGCCATCTATAAGTATATTTTTTTGACATTTTCTTGACTTTTCATTTTCCTAATGGTAGAACGGAAATATTCATTTTTAGAATATTAAAGAACACTAAACTTCTTCCTAAATGGAAATTGAAAAACTTTTAGCCGTTTTTAAGAAAATAGCGTTTAAGCGGTACTAAAAATGCGAAACTTGAAGACAGAACATGTTTGAGTTTTCGGAACACTTCATTTGAAGTCATTTGAAGAACATTAATTTACAAATACAATAGTGTTTACAATTTGCTGGAAATGTGCATATTAACGATGTGAGAGATCTTCCAAAAAATTACATTTATGTAATTTTTGCAAAAACATAATACCCAATTTATTTCACGTCATATTAAAGAGTGCAATGAGCACTATCCGTTCGAAAAGTTTGAAGAAAAAAATTAGAAAAAGTTTTGAGAAAATTGTGTTTGAGTGTTTCTGAAATGCGAAATTTGAGCTAGTTTTTTACAGAAAACTGTTGAGTTCTCGAGAAAATTTACTAGACATTACTTAAAGCAAATGTACTCGTAAATACAATAATGTGAACAAATCGCCACTAATGTAAATATTACCACAAATGAACATTACTTCAAATACTTTGAAACGGAAAAAACAATAGCATGACAACATATATTAGCATAACAAAATATTTTAACTACAAATAAAAATTATAAATGCAAAATTATAATTTCATCATTCATTGTCAAATTTTACGTAAAATTGCCAAATACTTACGAACTTCTTTGACTTTCGGCACAAACAGCAAGCGAAGGATTTCAGTAATAAAATTATTCGAAAAATACACATGAAATAAACTCACAATATAAGTAATACACTACGATGACCCTAAATCCACAATACTAATATTGTTATATATACAACTATGTATTTTGACTGATACACACACATATACTTATTTTTACTTTCCCGTATACGTACGTATACACGGAGTGATGTACGTAGTATAGGGAAAGTTATGTAATGCTGCGCGAAAAAATGGCCAATTTTCGGCGGAAAAAAAATTCATTGCCGGGCCGTGAAAAGTAACTAGTGGTGCTACAGACTGGCACAGACTTTCCCGTATTGGTTTTCTATTTCCTTGGGGTTTCGCTAGCTATATGGAATTGCCACATACTCTTTCTTGCCAGCTGCCATCTATCACCCAAAAGTACATTTTGTTTTGTATACCAATATTATAAACAACCCTTTTACATTAACAAAATCGTTCATAATATGACATATTGCAAGAATCATTACGTCATTGCTATTTCTGCACGAAATACGAGCCATCACTGACGTAATATTAGTCATGGCCGCTATATATTTTCAGTTATGGAGTTTAAAGAAGGCAGTGGTACCATATTAATAGATTGCAGTGTTCGCAGTAAAATCAAATACGTTATGAAAAAACTTACTTTTAAAAACTATTTATTAATTTATTACTCCTTTAACATTATATTTTGTTTTTATTTGGTAATATAACAAGAACAACAAAAAACATCAAATTAATTCTTGTGAACATGTACATTAATAGTACAATTTGATAAATTGGCCAGTGACACTCCAGAACATGCATTTATATCTAAAATGCTTGTTTTTTTTCTTTGCTTTCTGCACAAACCAATATCTTGTTAGCTATTTGAATCTTGTTATTCACTGATTCTTCGATGTATGACTCGGCTACACTTGTAGACCGCCATCCTCCATGACGTTTAAGTGTAGTGATATCACCACCATTATCTGCGAGAAACGTCGCGGATGTTCTCCTAAACGAATGATCAGAGTACGTTTCTGCATTTGGTAATTTTAAAAAATTTGCAATATTTTTTGGTATTTTCGCAAATGATTGATACCAATTGGATTGCAGCTGCATTTGCTATGATTGTAAAACAAAAAGTTTTTTGTGTTTAACATGTAAGGGTCTTAAGGAAATGTATTTTTTACAGACCTCAACATAATTAAATTCTTCACTGGATACGATAGTAAATATTTCGGGCTTGTCATTTTTTGTTCACTATCAAAACAGAACCACCTTCTTTCACATCGTTGATGCACAAATTGTACAATTTGACACGTCTACAAGCACCAAATATAGCCAAAAATAGCAATAACCTGAAAATCATACCAGTTATTAATACAATACACCAGTTAATAAATAAATCTTAACTATTATTGCCACTGTCATTATTATACCTTAATTAAAGAAAAGTTTCATCATCAGCTTTTGTAAGAAGTGTGTTTACATCTTGTTGGGAAAATACCATTGCCTTTATAAGTTGATATCCCACATTACGTGTTTCATAAGTAAACTTACTTTGTGAAAAGTTCCAATATCAATATTCTCGTTGATCTTTAGCATTTCGTTTAATTTGGAATAAGTGCACCATAGTGTCGACGCTTTACATGCTGTGGACCTAATGTTTAAAGAAGCATGCATTAAATTAACAAACGTCTTTATTCTAGCATGTGCATTATACTTATTTGACCAAACTGCTCCGATAGATACGAAAGAAAAGCAGCTTTGCATAATAAATTTGCATATTTTTTATCCATAAATTTTCTTAACTTAAAGTACTCTTTCTCATAAATTTTGCAAGGCTTTTTCGCTATCATAGCATTTTCTGCTTTTGCAGCTTCATCCACAATTTATCTTGGCAAACCCATTATGTTTGAATCATGACTTTCAAACTAATTGCCATATTAAACAAATTTGTCGCTTAGGTAGCATTCATGAGAAAACATGAATTTGAGATCTACTACAACTACGAATTACAACTTAACACAATTAATTTCGCTCCCTTAAATCCTTATAATACTGTTATACAAAAATAGTGTATGCAACTCGTTTATAATGTTAATTATTTGCACTCGTAAGAAGATATTACAGAACTCACTTCTAACGTCGTTCGTTCGGTAGTATCTTCTTATTCGTGTAAAAAAAGGACAACGTTATAACAACCTAATTGCATAATATGCTATTGTCATTTTCTTAATATTTCGGATTCCTATTGGTAGAACGGAAATATTAATTTTAGAATATTAAAGAACACAAAACCTAGTCATAAATGGCAATTTTCTTTTAAAAATTATGTGCCGTTCAAGAGAAAATGGCGTTTTAGCGCTACTAAAAGTGCGAAATTTAAAAAGTATTATTACATACATTATTGAGTTGCATACATTATTTTTTTTATAACAGCATTATGATTTAAGGAAGCGAAATTAATTTGGATGTTAAGTTGTAATTCGTAGTTTATTTGTACTTTCCCGTATACGTACGTATACATGGAGTGATATACGTAGTATAGGGAAAGTTATGCAATGCTCCGCGAAAAAAATGGCTAATTTTCGGCGGAAAAATTAATTATTTAAAAATTAATTGCCGGGCCGTGAAAACGAAAAAAGTGGATAAAACCAGTTGCTAAATTAAGAAAAAAAATCACCTAACACGTGCTGTAGCCAGAAACCCTGTTTTTTGGGTCCTTGATACCGAAAAACCAATGGAAAAGAAACCGTCCGTCTGTCTGTCTGTCTGTCTGTTCGTCCGTCTGTTCGTCCGTCTGTTCGTCTGTGAACACTGCTAGCGCCTAAGCAGCTAGGCAGCGCACGGAGAACGCAGCGTGCTGCGAGCGCCAAAGAGCGCCAAAGAGCGCCCTCCATGCCCACCACGCTCACGTTCTGCAGCGCTGCACTGCGCGACATCACACGATCGTCTATTTCTCCTCCTGTCGCCCCCTCCTTGTTCTCATCTAAGAAGACATCCTCCGGAATCGTCTTCAGCAGCAGGCGCACACTTCAGTGGGGTTGCCAACTCGCACAAGCAGTGACTGGCTGTTGAATCAACCCTCTTTCCTGTCAAAAAGGCCATGGTCCTTATGCGGAAAGCGGAGAGAAATTTTCTTGGACATTCCTTCCCACCCAATACGTCATCTGCAGCGTTATGAGAAAAGTGACTACTTCCTTTTAAAGTTGTTTCCTCATTCTTAGTTTTTCTATTTCTTTGACTTCTTTACCAAAAATTGCGGTCGCGCATCTTGTTGGCTTTGGAGAATCGGGAATTTCTTCGTACTTATCATTTAGAGACTTAGATTTATTTGTTTTTAAAAAAGATGTCAAAGTCTTTGACAAAGACGATTTTATTTCAGTGTAATCGTCCACAGAGTGCAAATTTTTCGCAGAAAAGGATTTTCGAATATATATATCTGGCGGCACATTAGCCGTGAGTTTATAATAAAATAGAATTTTGACACAAGGGTACCCCTCGCCTGCACCTCCGGCCCGCCAACACATAACAGTGACCCAAATTCAAAAGAAATTTACGATGCCACAGATCTAGACCAATCAGGCAACATGTACCAGAGGAAGGGGTGAGTTTGGAAACGAGGGAACGATTTGGGGGGGGAGCGAGAGGTTCATGCGAGGAGCGTACGTCGGGAGAGGAGAGAGAACAAGTGGGACTCAAAGGGTGAGGTTCATGCAAGGAACGCTCGCAGGGAGGCCGTTATTAGACTCCACATACTCGTAGTTCCACAGGAAAAGTTTCTTTTCCTTAATTCCGAATTCTCACGGGATCGAGCCGAGCTTTTTTTTTTCCGGAACGGTGCCAAAGCCAGCCGCTTTCGGACACTGTTAGGCAGTTCACTGAATCTGGGCAAAGTGTATCCGCCATCTAGATCACAATTAATGTTCTCGAGGAATTCTATTCAGCCAGTTAAAGACATGCGAAATTAGCGACAGGCGAATGTTCGCCTTGTAACCAATACCCAGAATTATGTGAGCCACACCTGTGTCACCGCCACCGCCTGGACGGGGCGAAGACGTCAGGGAACTTCGGAGACTACAGCCGCCGCCGGGGCCCAGCCTGTGTCGCCGCCGCGGCCCAGCCCAGCTTGAGTCGCCGCCCCAGTTGATGAGGTCAATGACCGGGGAAGCTTCCCTGCTGGCGAAGCTCCACTGCTACCCCTTATAACATAAGTCGCCGAACAGGCAAAACCCACGCTAATGGGCTCTTCTTACGCTCTTCAAGCGCAACAAGGACTTCATTGGTCATATCATCGTAGAAGCGTTGCCGCGCTCTGGCACAAATTGTAATCAGAATTATAAATCAAACTTGTTTGTAATTTTAGAATTTATTTTTTCGATTTCTTTTAATTTTAAACTTTCTTTTAAATGAGCTCCGTAGGTAGGGTCCTTTTCTTTAAATTTCTTTCAGTGTAACTTCCCTGACGCTCGTCAGAAATAAATTCAGTGCTTATCAGTTTATGTTTTATTTTTATCTTATGAAGTAGTGACCGCCAACCTCCTTCCACCGTCCAATTCAAAAGGAACTGGGACCTGACTGAGCTACCGCCGGGCCGGCGCAATTCACACTGTGTCGTTCCCAGGAGAACGCCGTGCGTTGACTATATATATATTCGATTGCCCTTACTTGCACCATGAACTCTCTTGACCTCTGGTACCATCAAGCAGCTGAAAAGGGGACGGCAGAAAGAATGTTCGTAACGAGCTTTTATGATTTTAGGGGGCGGGATCTTTAGGGGTGAGTAAGCGTACACAAGACACAGAAATCATGCGTATATTCTTCACAATTTTTACACGGCATAAAATGCGTAGCACACACTCTCTCAAATTTAATTACAAACTGATTACTAATCCTCATCCCAAAGATTCTTGGGAAACATTAATACTCTATTTCACCTAAATTAAACTCGATATTCTCCCTCCGGAGTGTGCACTTTCATACATTACTGCCAGGCTTGGTTTATCAGCTGAAAGCGTGAAATTACCACTCTTTCCTGAACATCATAATTTCAGTTAAGTTTTCTTACTCTATTATTTTCAATATTTCGTTCACACACATAACATATGGCACAAATACATTTATCAAATCAAATTACCCCTTTGAAATTATTTACAAGAAGCTTTTCCCTCTGCAGCAGGACAGTGAATTTCCCTGTGCAGCGAGACAGTTCTTGTGAGGTGACGGACAAGGTTGGTTGTACGCGGCGCCGCTCCCGCGCTTTTCCCTCTGCAGCAGGACAGTGAATTTCCCTGTGCAGCGAGACAGTTCTTGTGAGGTGACGGACAAAGTTGGTTGTACGCGGCGCGCTCCCGCGCTTTTCCCTCTGCAGCAGGACAGTGAATTTCCCTGTGCAGCGATTTATTCGCAATCAATTTAATTGTAATTTCTGTAGTTCTCTGGTATTTGTTCTCTATCTGTGCATTCAACATGCATGAACCTTCAGTAAGCAACAATACACGATCCCAGTCGTCTGTTACATTGACTTGTAGTGAGTGTGGGCAGATTGTCACCTCACCCATTCATGTAACAAATGTTTGAAACTCTTCCATCCCAATAAATGCATGTTGCTTAAAAATGTTACATGGCAAAATAAGAGATATAAATGCTCTTCATCCTGCCAGAAGGAAATACAAAACATGGCCGATGCTCCCGCTTCCTCCTTACCGGAGTCATCAGAAACTTCGTTATTCGAAACCCATGATGGTACACATGCATCTAGTTCTGTAACATCTGAGCTATCGTTGAATTCTCAAAGAGTATATAACTTCATGACTTGATGGAGAATAAGATGGAAGAGCTTATTCGTTCTAATGAGAAGACAGTATTGAGCATTAACTCGCTGTCTGATAGAAATCAAAAACTAGAAGCATTGCCATCTAGAGTTCAAAAGCTAGAATTATTACCAACTAGTATTGATGCGGTAAAGTCGGAAGTGAAGAAACTTTCTGATAGTCAGGCGAGTTTTGAGAGGCTTTGTGATGGTATACAGAGCGATCTCGAGGTCTTAAAGAGATCGTTTGATGCTTCTGAAGTCTCGCCTGACTGGAACGAGGGTTTAATTACAATAACTGAACCATCATTATACTCTGAGAGGAAGGTATTTTATGAGGCCAGAAAAATAGTTAAGGAAAAGGGTCTAGCTGCAGTATGGATGCGGAGGAGGAATCACTTTTGTTAAACAATTACCTGACTCTGTTCCTATCAGAATTACTACTTGTACTGATTTACAGAAATTGTCTCAATTGTGACTGCATTGTCCTAGTTCTACCGTCCCCAACAAACGAACTAATTATGTTACCAGTACTGTTGCATCTGTGTTTTCTATTGCTCATCTTAATGTCCGATCGTTAACGGCACATTTATCTGATCTGCGTAACTGCATGTACTTATATGACTTTGATGTGTTCACTATGTCTGAAACCTGGTTAAGCGAGAATATTCCTGACTCTAATATTCAGATAAATGGATATAATCTTATTCGTTGTGATCGTCCTCTAAGTAGAGGAGGTGGTGTATGTGTCTACCTCAAATCTCAACTGAATTATTCAGTGCTAGATTTAGCTTCTAGCTCCTCAGATTCAAGCGCCCATATTGAGGCTGTTGGCATATTGATAGATGGTCTGAGATGCTCGTGCGACAACTTGCCTTTAGCAATTGCCACTGCCTATAGGCCGCCTGGCTACATGCCCTCAGTCTTTTTTTCAACGTTAGAGTCTATAATATCCAATATTGTGATAATGACATCTTCCATAGTTTGCTTAGGCGATTTTAATGTTGATATAGGTATCACATCGACGCAATTATCTTCTGCTAATGGTCTTGTCGCTGATTTTCAAAAACATTTCATTCCCTCATGAGCTTAAAACCCTTCCCTACAAATCATTTTGTGAAAAACTTTGTAAATTTATTAAACTTAATTTTAACCTTTCTTCAGTGTTTCTTGATGTATTATGTTAAATTTTCTGTAACCTTCTTGATGTATATGTTTAGCATTACTTCAGTGTTTCCTGTTATGTTATATTGCCTCATATTATCTGCTATACACTTACAATTATATTTTACTTATGTAACTTTTTCAATTTTCTAATCCTCATGTACTTACATTTATGCTTTTTTTCAACTTATTCTTATTCTCTTTTGATTTTACGTTTATGATCTGTATTTTTCTTGTGGTTAGTCTGAAAAGCAGTAATTTAATTACTGAGACTCGCCGTTGTACTTTTTTGTGCAATAAGTATTATTGTTATTATTTCACTATTGTAATATTTTCCTCAGCTATTTTCGCTGGTAAAAATGTTCACCTTCCCAGAGTTGTTTGGAACAGGTTCGGTCACAGAAAAAGAAGTTCATCTTATATCTGGACTTAAGACATACATTTTCTTACAATATGGGCTGTTTGCAACAGAACTGCGCGCTGTCCCATGTTCAGAACGTTTTTCGATAGTTGAAGTTCTTTTAGGTATTTTAGGAAGTTTTTACTGACAAGGCCTTCCGCCGATATCACGAGTGGGTATGTTTTGGTAACATATAATTTCCAAATATGTTTTAGTTCATAAGACAAGTTTCATATTTGGAAATTTTTTCAATTTCTTTCTGTTTGATATTGTGGGATAATGGTACTGCGATGTCTATTATTACTCCTTCTTTTTTCTTTTTATCTATGAGGAAAATATCTGGCCTGTTGTGATCGACAGTACGGTCAGTTAGAACAGGTCTATCCCAATACAAAAGAGCGGAACTTGATTCCAGGACTGGAGCAGGAGTGTACTTATGGAATGGCGGTGTCGATTCATCCAGTAAATTATGCTGTAGTGCGATTGCCCTGTGTACGATTTTCGCAACTTGGTTATGCCTTCCTAAGTAAGCACTGTCTGAGAGGGAAGAGCATGCAGCTGTGACATGTTCTATAGTTTCTCCTACAGCTCCACACTTCCTACATTTATCCACCACATCTTCTTTCAAACAATGCTTTCGATAGTTTCTGGTCTTAATAACTCTGTCTTGAATGGCCATTATAAAACCCTCGGTCTCAGGATATATTTGTTTCTCTAAAAGCCACATCACCGAAGAATGTTTGTCTACTTCGTCTTGAAACAAGAGTTTTGGGTATCTTCCATGAATTTCTCGTTGCTTCCATTCATTGAAGCTCGACTGGTGCGTAGAGATATTTATTTCATAGTTTCGCTCATGGAGGTTCAATGGAGTGAAGCCGTAGTCCTCATTCACAGTTAATTTCATTAACGTGTCGGTGGAGTTTAAGAGGACCTGTCGCATTTTTTCCTCTTGTCTCAGGCAAAGAGTTTTTATATTAACTAACCCTCTGCCTCCCATCGTTCGGGGTAGATACAATCTTCTTACTGAAGAGTTTGGATGAAGACAGCGGAATTTATGTAACAGTCTTCTCGTCGATCTGTCCAGCTCCTCCAGGTCAGATTCAGTCCACTTAACAATACCAAAGGAGTAAGTTAAAACCGGCACAGCCCAGATATTGATAGCTGAAATCAGATTACCCCCTGATAAGTAAGTGTTTAGCAACTTTGTCACTCGCTTTTGATATTTTATTCGAAGTTCTTCCTTGATACAATTATGGTCCAGTCGATGGTTCTGAGGGTTTCCCAAATAGCGATATGTTTCTTCAGGTGGTATTTGTTTAATATCACACACAATTTGGTTTGTATTTTGAACCATTCCTTTATGAATATTTATTATACCACATTTATCAAGACCGAACTTCATCCCGATGTCATCGCTGAACATTCTTGCTACATTTATAAGTGACTCTAATTTATCTTGTGTTTCGGCGTACAGCTTTAGGTCATCCATGTACAGTAAATGGGTTAGTCTTCTTGGGTTTTTCATATTCATTCTATAGCCACATTTAGTTTTGTTCAAGAGAGTTGATAATGGGTTTAGAGCGAGGCAAAACCATAGTGCTGACAGGGAATCGCTTTGGAATATACCTTTTCGCACATCAGCTTTTCCCAAGATATTACCTTGGAATCGTATATTTGTACGCCATTTATTCATTAAATGTTGTAGAATATTTCTTACATTTGGACAGATTTTATAAATTTCCAGTACTTTGTTTAGCCATTTGTGAGGAACTGAGTCAAAAGCCTGGCTGTAATCAATATAATAATAATAATAATAATAATAATATTATTATTATATTTTTTTGTCTGATTACTTGGATCAAATGAAACATGTTACATTGTTCACAAGGCAGTTATTATTCACTTTTTCCTCTCCACTTATTGCAGCGTCAAATATTCTGAATAATTAGATTCTTTACTCTGCAAATCTTTGCGCACTCGTCGCGTCAGCCCTCGAGTTCGGATACCAGAAATTTAGCTGTTACTTTGCGCAGGTCTCGTTGTTAGTCGCCGCCGCTCGCCTCGGAGGTCTCGCCGCGAGCCCACGACCTTGGCCCAGATTTTGGCCGCTGGTCGCCTCGCCCCTCGCGAACTGTCGTCTGCATAGTAGCTGGGAAAGGACACCCGTTTCTCGCTCCACTAGATCCTCGTCGATTCTCTTCTGCTATCAGATCCTCGTCGTTCTCTCCTGCCACCAGATCCTCGTCGATTCTACGTTGTACCGGGCAGACGCCTGTCTTCTGCTCTTCGGTTGCGGCACGCCAACGCGATCCATGTTCTTACGAGTGTACTGGCATATATTTCTCGGCTTTCTAACTATGCACCTTCACTCATGCGCCTAACTCCACACTTCAATTTTCTCCACGTTATTATTCCCGAGCTCTCTCAAATTTAAATTTCCAGTCAGTTCCTCCTTTATCGCAACCACATTTAGTTTCAATAAAAACTTCTGCCTTCCACTACATTGACTGAACTCGGCTAATCTCAAATTCTACTATCGCCAAGATGGCTCCTATCCTTACTCACCCTCGACCACTTTGCACGTTCACTCACCCTCCGACGCACTGTGGCCCAATTTGAACATTTACGGGGACATTTCTCTTTTGGAATTGAAATCCACTAAATAACACTTGCATCGTCAAATGTATATGATTTGTGTATTTTAAGACTCAAATCTACAGTTGGGTAATTTATATAAGATCCTGTATTCGTTTTAACACTATTATTGCGACCAAATGAGAATAGACATTTAGTACTCTCTATTTAAATCAGAGTAATAAAATGTTTGATATTTCAAGTTACATACGAGTATAATATAGAAAAGCTAATAAAAAACAAGCACTTACATGACGAAAAGGAAATAAAAAACAAGCACTTGTATGACTTATTCTTCAAAATCACTCTCTGAAGAATCTTCATTTTGGCTCTGGGATGAATCTTCTGGTGAACTCGTGGCAATTCTGGGGGATGTGCAGCCACTTTCAATATGTTGATGACTTGCTGTGGCAATTTATTTATTCTTCTTTAGGTAAATTTCTGATACTAGAAATAAGTGGATCAGAAGACACCAAGAGCGCATGGAGGTCTTCCACATTTCTTTGCCGACTACTTTTGCGAGTATTGTGTTCGCGAAAGTAGCAACATTTTTTGTGCCTTGCTTCTAATGCTTCCTCGTTGAGCTGGCCTACAGGAAGCAAAAGTGTTTCCGTAACGCCAGCTCCATGAATTAATATTTTGTGAATTCTTGCTGGCATTTTGAACCATGCATAATGTTCCACAAAAGTTTCTGCTGATTCGTTAGCGTACTTTTTAAACTCTTCAGTGTTTAACTCGTAACCGCAAGACATGGCTTGTAAAATCACCGAAAACCGTGATATTAACTTTTCATTAACCTCAGTGATTTCTGCCGCTTTTTTCGGGTCCTCCTTTTCGGGTCTAGCTGTGGTTCCATAATTAGTAAGCCCGGTACCCTTCACAATATCCACCTGTAAACAAGTTTCCTGTCGAAATTTTGAAATAATTTGCTTTTTCCTTTCTTCAAATGCAGCTTTGTTTTCATACCTACGAACTTGCCAAGTTTTAAAACTTAATCTATACGATATATCCAACATGCATTCAAAAAATCGAATGTGTGCATCTAATATGGACAATCCATATAAAAATGTGCTTGTGTTGCAAGGCATTTGCAAAACAGCGCTTATATCGTTCACCTCGCTGCAGTCGCATGGCAAATGTAGCAACTCTGGGTAGATGGATTTCCTGCTTGTGTGTTGACTATTTTTGTCATCCAGCATGGTCTTCAGCAATGAATAATACACATTAATTTCCTTTCCATTAGTTGTAATGCAAGTTGGCTTCAATGCTGATATTTGTCTTTCTATGTATTCATTCTCCTGAGCAATGACATCATGAGTTTCTTTCACAAACTGAAATTTAATTGGCATGCAAAATCTTGTAGACGACCAGCGAGGATTTTGCCACATTATTTGTTCGACTTTCTCAGTGTTTTGTTGTCATTTTTAAAGGAACAGTTGATGTTAACAACAAATCAGAATCAGTAGAATTTGTGCTTTCAAGAAATTTTTGTTTATAGTTTGAGTGGCAGGAACTTCCATCAAAACCCCATTTGTATATGATTTCCAAATTGGAATTATTGCGCTCACTAACAACTGTACTGAGAACTGCGTTCTGTACTAAGCATAAACGATGTGCGGTATGATCGAGTAGACTTTGTAATTTAACTTCAGCTTTTGTCTCCGAAACACATATATCTTCGAGGTAGCTCTGCTGTTTTACTTTTAACACATTGTGGTAGGCCGGGTATATGTCACAATTTCTCTCTTTCGTACTTTTTCTTAATCGAATATATTGTGATTTGCTCAATTTTGCATCTACAATTAATGCCGGGCTTCTTCTGGAGTGTAACGCTGAACATTTTTCTTTGGCAAGTTTAAGCGCTTTATTGTTCTCAAAGAATAAACATTTCGTTTGCCTTGTTTTGTAAAAATCGTTTGTATTGCAAACGCTAGTTCTTGGAGGCTATGGCTCTCGACTAAGTTTTTTGTGCGCCTTCTCTTTGTCCTAGCGCTTAGTGTGTCAAATTCTCGTTGTTTTGTATGACTTATGGATTTTAAGTCACTTTTATGTTGTGGAAGAAAAGTCATTTTTTCTCTTAGCCAATCGTTATTGTGCTTCAAAAATTTTCCTTACGTCTTCCGCTTGCATTCCAACGACGTACAATAATAATGGTAAAGAAATTGATTTTACTGGTAATAACCTCTTCTGGAATATTTGGTATTCTTGATAAAACGAAATCTACAATAAGCTTCCTCGCACATGTATTCGCACGGTAAACGAGACTTTCGCGTTTAAGAAATTCATACAATTGAAATCGCGTCACTCCCAGCGGTGCACCTACCGAGAAAGAAAATTAAATAATGCAGGTTGCGCAGGTTTCCGCACTTTAAAATTAGTGCCAATGTAAAGGTAGATAAATACTCTATATTATGTAAAATACCTGTAATGTTATAACGTGTAACAGTTTTGTTCTACTCAAATCAATTCCGTATAAAAGTTATAAATGTTCATTTTTTCTCTAATACTTTAGAAAATAAATTCTGTATTTACAAAACGTTAAATTCACTTTAAATATAGTGAATAACGTACCTCAGGAACTTGATGCCATATTGGCACAAAAATGTTCCCAACAATATATTATAGACACGTGTAAGTACACTTGGAACACAACCTTCCGATTGACGTCCACTCCCAACTGAACGCTCTCCACAATATACGCTGAGTTTCAAGCAGCCTTATCGCTCTACGCTTCACAGAATATCGTCTATTCATACTTTTTCGAACAATTCAAGCTTCTGTTCACAATCCTGAATCGATACATCAAAGTTTCAGCAACTTTCGTTTCAAGGCAAATGTCCCCGTAAATGAGCAAAATAGACCACTGTGCGACGTCTCGCTCAAGAAAAAGAATTCCGTTCACTTCCGCCTCTCATGGAGGGGTAGCAGCGTGTTGTCGCCCCTCCCGTTCGATCCCTCGCGCTTGCCTTTGACTGCAAGTCAGCTGTGTAGTTGCGTGCCACTGATACTAGGCCGCGCTGCTTCATACTAATATCGGCAGTGCGTCTGCCTTCCGGGACATGTCTCCTTATTGTTCTGGCTGAACCCGTGAGTGGCTGTAGTGTTTGGCATTCTTCCAAACGCTACAATATATTATATATTGCGATGAGCCGCAGGGCCCATTCGCGCGCCCTGACTCCCCTTCCGTCACGCGCATTAGGCCGCCAGGGCCCAGAGCGTCGCCAACCCCTGATCTGACTCTCACAGCTGAGGAATCTCGCACGCCCGCGACTTTCCTCCCCCTCCCACAACTCACAATAGGACACTCTGACCCTTGGGAAGATCCCGGACGGAGAACGACCCTCCGTGTACCTCCGCTCATCACGCTTTGTCTGTAGAAAAGCACCGGAACAAGCCATTTTAGAACCTTCACTGCTCCCGTCCGATAATCCAGCAGAACTCTATAAAAATCTCAAACTGACAGAACAAGGAGTCGTTTTATCTTGTCACTGGAGCCTGCGCCGTGTGTGCACGGAACAAAAGCAACCAATTAGACGCTCAGAAAAATACAACAGCTAGGGAAGGGGTTGTTAAACGCCTATCCGCTTCCGAATTCCGTAGAAAGTTCCAGAACTTTCAAAAGAAGCCAATAAGATGCGAAATTCCGATCACGTGATGAGATCATGCATAAATCCAGTGGTAGGATGGGGAAACAGGAAAGCAAACGGAGGAAAAGACGAAAACTTGGACATTATTGCGGCAAAAGTTTTAGTAAGAGGCGTTTCGGTAAAAGCAGTCGGCGATATTTATCAGTGCCGGCTGACTGGAATTTCGACCGCCCGCTATCACCATTGAGTTGGAATTAATTCCATTCAACGGGCGAGTCGTGCCGTAGTCAAAAATAGCACTCACGGTAGTGCTCAGCCAAGTAACTGTGGCTGATATTATGCGATGGGGTGTCGTGTGACGGCCCCATTTGCAAATGATTGGTGACTCAATTCGTCAAAATCAAGACCGTGGGCGACCGGACTCGTGGGCGAGAGAAGCAGACTGCTGTTCCCGCTAGCCACGACGTCATCTGACGCGGCAAGGCTTCGCTGAGGACGCAATGAGCAGAGACGCTGACCAGACTGCAGGCGTGTGTAATTCACGAACCGAGGTACCGAAGGACAGCCAACAAGTATGTTTATGTACGAGTATATTCATCAAAAGGGAGCCCAAAATCAGAGTACTAATTAATGTAGGATGAAGTAGCACTTATGGTAAACTCTCAATTCCTGTAAATTATAGGCAATAAACGTGTTCTCGCCATTCAGGCGAGCAACATTTTAAACAGAATTCGGCCTACAGTTTTTTTGTGTTTTCATCTCTCTAGAAAACATAGACAACCTTCATGCATCCTCTCATTAATAGAGTGCCCACCCCTGTGATTCTCATTGCCGACCAGGCGACAGGTGAGTGGCACTCGGCGCCCCTCAAATAAATTAAGCGCGCTCAAATAAATTCAGCAGCGCCTATAGGGTGTCCAGGGAGGAAACGTCGAAACTTCGAAAATAAGCTCTTAAGACAATTCTAAGCATATTTTGTCTAATAAACTATGTGGATATTCCGAATGGTTGAGCCGCAATAATATATTTTATATAATGGTAAAATAATTTTTATGGAGTTTTTTACAGCAATTAATCAAAGAAACGCTTACTGTTAAGACAAATATTTCATAGCTTAATACAAAGAAAAAAGGGTATTTGGTTACATGGGAAAAGTTCTTGAATTAAAAAACAAAAACTCAACTATTATGTGCAATTTAGAGCTTCATAACTATCACTTTTGAAGGGTTTTTCTTTTGAAATGACCTTCATAATGGCTATCTTCCTATTATTTCTTCCCATTTCCCGCGAATTTTACCTATAGTTTCTAGAAACACGGACAAAATCCACATTAGTATTCGAATATTACCTCCTAACAACCTACACACAAAAAAAATCCTTCGTACGCCTAAAAATGCATCGTACGCCTTCCGCGGAGGGGAAGTAAAGCCGGCTGGCCCATGTTAGTAGATTTACTTGCATGTAAAAGATCCTCAAGCCTAAATGACGCCTCTGAGCTAAATTCAAATCGCCTGTTTCGTCGCCCGAGATAATACCTTCTTTCTCCGCTAGGTGAAAGGAGCGTAGCGAAATTTGCGTGGTCAGACGGAAGAGCGGGCCTGATGGCCTGAGTCTCGCCACGTAAAATAAGGAATTAACTAACTAACTAACTACACACAAGGAATACGGAAAAGTGAAGAGAAGGCGAAGAAGTAACTGTTCGGTACCTTCCGATTCTACTTTGTCCCATACCACTCGAACAACCCTCATCCTTCAGAAGAATACAACCGGGCACGGATCCAAGGGGGGTCACGGGGGTCATGACCCCCCCCCCAAATGATGAACCGTCACAATTTTGTGAGAAACTCTAAGATATCTAAAAACTCTGAGAAACTGATAACCGTCCCAGTGTTCTTTCAGAATCGGGACTGTCCGAGACATTTTCAGATATTTTAAGACAATTCTAGAAACTTCTAAAAATTTAGCAGTGCTGAAACTAATGAATTTAAATATAAATTGGAATTTAATTTGTATAAAAACATACGTGTATTCAACATCACTTTAAAAATATTTTTAATACAAAGAAATATATCTAAACAAGTAACACATCTTAAGTCGGAATCAAATACACTGCGCGTTACTAGTGTTGCCAACTTAATGTGAATATTTGTCACTAATTGAACGAGAGAATTTGAGGCAAAATGGACGTCAGCACATGGTCTCATTTTAAAAGTCACAACCGTTGTTCGAAGGGAATAGAACTAACTAAACTTAGTAATAATAATGGTCTGTATGTAAAATTTTCAACAATCTTGCTTTCTGGTGTTTGTTAGAATTCAGTTTCGATGATAATCCAATTCAGTATCGGAACTCTTATGGAACTCAATGTTTATTTAACCTAAAAATGCTTAATGTAATCAGTAACGGCGAACCTAACTTAATCATTGAAGTTTGATGCCGGTTCTAGTTTTGTGAGAACGTAAGAAGCCGCTTTCAGCACAAGTTAAGGCAATCAACAGGGGTTAGTGGTAAAGATTTGTCGAAAAGAATTAGGGTTAGAGAATTTTAGTTTGGCTGATGAGCGAGGATAGTGTCTGACGCCTAAAATACAGTGGCGAAGCTAGAGTCATGCAGTTGGGTATTCTGAAAATCTAATCTTACATTTTTTGTAAATTAGCTCCATTCACCGTTTTTATTCAACAAAAACGTCGATAATTTGTTCTTTAAAGCTTTCGTTTCTGCACCGTTAATTTTCCGTGGAATTTCTCACGAATGTTAACTCTTTAATGTATTCATATTCCCTTCACATAATGCTGTAAAGGAACAGTTGGACTGAGTTGTATCAACTGAACCGTCTCTTGATATATTTTTCTAGATCAGTTTGTGTAACAAATACTAAATAGAAAACAACAGCAGGCATGTATTTTGCATTATGAATGTATACATTTGTCAGCTCATTTTGAGGATGCACACAGTCAAGGAATGGATATTGTTTTATTAGGAAAAAACTTTTCTGAACGAAAGGACGCTTTGTGAGTGAAAACGTAATTTTATTGAATTTCTTGACGAAAAACTAAAGTTTTCGAAATCTTGAAACCTGTAGTCCATCTGAGTCACTATTGTATCAACAATTTTAAAAGATACAATTTTTGTACCTTTCAAATAAATCTCACCCTGAAAGTTCATTCATAGTCGTGTCTACTTTGATGGAGGTTTCAATAGTCTCTTCACACATAACACTGTATATTACTACGTATTGCTACTATTTCGATCTCTATGGCGTATTACTTGACTCGTGATTCCGCATTGTTGAGCGAAAACTGCATTTCGATATCGTAAACCGTTTAGAAGTTATGAAGTTATGAGACTGGCGCATAGTCAGTGGGACATTGTCTGCAACACTATATCTTTAGCTTCATTAATTGTTTCGTAAAGAAAACACAAACAAAAATCACACAAAAAACTCTACTTTCCCACAAAGTCAGGTGATGAGGTGAATTTGCCTGGTCGAGAGGTGGGCGCGCATAGCTGTAGAAGTTCGTGTTTACCGAGACCCTTGGCTCCAGCTGGGATCTCTGCCTAGTGAATGCAAGTGAAAGGAAGATAGCGCATGCTCTCTTGTGCGCATGCGCGGCAGAGCCAGCCGGCGTCTATCCACTGGCCTCGCTCAGCTACCGGCCCCAAAGAGGCTGCAGCCCTGATAATTCCCATGCGCATAAACGATGAAAAAAGTCGCACACATTTAATTTTTTTCAAGATTCAGTAACAAAAATCTTGAAAAATGGCACACAAGAACAGATTTTATTGAAAAATAATTTGGTTATTATAAGGCTCTCAGATTACCCTTCAGCTTCGCCACTGCTGAAAGACCTTATTGGAATATTTTGCTGTCGCTGAGCCCGAATCCGGTTAGAGAATTTTAGTTCGCCTGATGAGCAAGGATAGAGTCTGACGCCTAAAATATCTTATTTGAATGTTTTGCTGTCGTTAATTCCGAATCCTGTATCAAAAGAATCTCTTGACAGCTCTCATCCTTGATGAACAGTAATGCAATGATGTTACTTTATTTGGGTTTTAATTAAAAACAGCACCTTGGCAATGCAAAAGAAATCATCAGTTATTTGCAATATATATTATGTTATATTAAATTAAATTATTAGATGCTCGCATGTCTCGGTGTAGTTTTCGCTCGGTGTAGTACAAAAGAGCACTATAAACGAAAAAAAGGAAAAATGAAAACGAGAAAAATAATTATGAGAAAAAATGAAAGTATAATTTAGTTTATTTATTTATTATATGCATGTATTTATTATTTATAATAATTTATTAAAAATATAATTTCTTCACAAATTGATTCATGTTGTATCATATGAAAGTTATTTTTGCTAATTTGAACGTTATGGTTGATAACTTTATAATTTTTTCTAAAATAAACGTACCGCATAAAATTGACATATTTTTGTAGACACAATTCGAATCTGCAACAAAAATTCCAAAGTTACACCTGCCTCACCTCCAGGGGATAGGATGAGGATAGCAACAATAGTAAACTGATTGATATGGTGATTATGGGAATATTGAAAATTTCTAATATATTTATAGTATAATAAAGTCATTCTGATATACGTATAACAGACTTCAAATGTATGTTACTAGCGTACCCGTGCGAGAACTCTCGCATGTTAAAACCCACCCTTTCCCTATCCATTTGTCTATCCTTTCAATTAAGAAGGAAAGTTGTTAATGAAACATGTTTATTTTTTTAATGTATAAATGTAACTTCTAATGTACTTGCAGAATATCAAACAAAAATAACAATACAATTGATGTTGGAAACAAATTTTCAATAAAAGTTTATTCAGCATTGTAGAGAGATGTTCTCGGAACTATTCATACTCCTTTAAAAACAACTTTGAACAAATTTTTCACTCCTTGAGAGTTAACTTTTCGCTTCATAGTCACAAACATAGAAAAGGTTTTTACCCTTCAGAAAGGAAAGCAAAGTAAAGTAGGGCGTAAATACCGATTGAGCAAGTTTAACCCTACGCTTTGCAATATTATTTGAATTTCCTTGATTTGCTATGAGGAATAGAGGGGGTTTTGGAGAGTTCAGGGTGCCAGCTTGCTGGGGTGCGAAAATTGAAAAATTATTTGTGTATTAAAAAGTATTGGATTATTTTCAGCGTTTTACATACCTCAAGAAAAGCAATTCCGAGCCAAAAAATAAACTAATATTTTCACCTTTGAGTACTAAATACAATTTGTTACAATTGGAAACAATTTAGTAGGCTTAGACTTCAGTTCGGTACATGGAAATGTTACTCAAACGATGTTTGCATATTGAATATCTTAACGAACCGACACCTTGAGTTTATCGAAATCAATATTAGATGTTGGCTCTCCATCGTAACTGTTTATTGTGGCAAAAAGCTTTATGCCACAATAAACAGTTACGATGGAGAGCCAACATCTAATATTGATTTCGATGATAGAAACATCATAAATACCACACCATTTCCTACCACCTTGAGTTTAATATCAAACGGTGTATTATTTACAACATGAGTTTGCAGCTGGGCGTTGATGTACATACTTCCAGACACCACCAACATTAAATCGTGCCTTTGGATTGCGAATGCGAATGCGAAACTTCTCCTATTCTATCTATAATATTAAATTTACTTGCTTTTTTTAATTAATTCACGTAGTATTTTAGGCCAGCGCGATTTGATTTTTGTTTTTCATTTATTTCAATCTATTTTACTTTAACTAATTTAAAACGTTTGTTCTTTGTGTTGTGCCATACACAAATTTACCCCTAATACCTCCGCGTACCCGTGCGAGAACTCTCACATGTTAGACCCTATGTTAGATCCCTATCCTTATATTTCCATTTTAAGAAGTAGTTAACGAAACGTGTTTATTTGTTTAAAAATATATAAAGTTAACTTGCAATGTAGTAACACAATATCAAATAAAATAAAAAACAATGCAATTGATGTTTAAAATAAATTTTCAATAAATATATATTCAGTATCATGGAGTTTTCTTGGAACAATTCACAGCACTTCCTTAAAGACATTTGTAGTAATTATTCAATATTCTTTGACAGCTAGCTTTTAGCTTCTCGTGAGTCACAAAGATATTCTCAAAAGTAAAAAGCTTTTGTAAAGCTACGTGTCTGAACACGCTGACTTTAAAATTTCATCGAATGATAACGAAAATACTGGCACAGGTAAAACACAGTCTTCACTCTTCTCTGTGCAGCGACATCCCCCTCAATTAGGTACACAGCACTTACAGACACCGGTAAAACGTTAATTGATTGGTGTCACTACACGCAAAGAAACAGTCTTCATAGGATTCAAGCAACTATAGTAGTACTTCTAGTTGTTGCTGGAGAGCAAATCTTGAATTAACGATTATGCAAATAAACCTCGTCACACTACGGTGGTTAACAGAAAGCGTAAATAAAAATTGTCGAATCTAAGTCTTCTAAGTGTGTCGCCACAAAAATTGCTGCCAGCAGGAAGGGCTGAAATATTGAGGTGGCCTTGATAGTATTGATGCGTGGAACCGAAAAGTTAATTGAATGAATCGGGAAATGTCTCATCTTATAGATTATGGTGTGAAAAACGTTTCTTTGAGGCCAACGACCTCAAAATTTTAATTTTTAAGGCTCTAAAACGCTTTGTTTATGAGTTATTTGCCGATATAGATTGACATTGATGCGGGTTGCATTTTACATGAATATATCGATGCGTTTTTTTTAAAGAAATCCTTCATATTTTTAAAGTCAAAGTGCAATTCATCATGTCTCCGTGAAATTCTCTTTCTTTAGAGCCCTCATTTATAAAGATTGGTTGCGTGTGAGAGCCGGAACCCAAAGGTATACTACTGAAATAATACAGGAGGCGATTATCTCCAATATCCTCCCCCTTTCCGAAACAAATGCACTTAAGCCTTAACGTGACCCCTCCCAAAAAAGAAGTCTGGATCCGCGCGTGGGTCAATCTATGTACAAGTTTTAAAAAAGGTTTTATTTTTCTAATAATAATGGAACACGAAGATTACCGTAATATTTATACACAACATGAGGTGTGAACAAAACGTTTATTTATTTTTTATGAATGTAAATGAAAAACGGTTGATATTGTTTAGAATGAAAGTATTAAAATAAAGCTACACACGAATCCGACATAAAATTAGTTTTAAATAATAACAAGTACCCCACTGATAGTTTAACATAAATTATATAAATGAATATTACCCATTTACAACTATTGCAGAATCTCGCGCACGCGTGCACGTCCACACACAGGTGCCACAGACAAGCGCGCGCGCCGCATGCACACGCGCGCCACACACTCATGTGCGCAACACACAAACGTGCGAGCAGGTGTGTGTGTGGCGCACGTGTGTGTGTGTGTGTGTGTGTGTGTGGCGCGCATATTTGTGAGTCTGTGGCACGTGTGAGTGGACGTGCACGCGTGTGCGAAAGTGCTTGCATGAAGTTTTATTTAATTAATGAACACTGTGCAATTTATTAATGAAAGAAAGTTATTTTATCGGGGATGGTGTGAGCGACATTGTTTACATTGAAAATACCGGTATAATACCGGTGTAACCTTTATGGACGTCCATCCCGGTATAGACGTCCTATAGAAGTATTTATATTATCCACATTTTTTTAAAATTTTGTCAGTCCCAAATTCAAACACACAAAAATATTTTTGAAAAAAAATTACAAAAAATATTTTTCTGTGTGTCTTAGAGGCCTGGAACAGGTTCGAAAAAAATCTCAAAAGTTCCTCTTAAAACACAGTGTGGTAATTTTTTATATATTCTCAATTACTGGGCTGCAGTTAAAAAAATAAAAAACATTTTCCCGCCTTTAAATCACCTGGATTTCTAATATAATTTAAAAATGACTGCAGCATTTCTGTGCATTTATTTTATGGTTTATTATACATTTCTATACATTATTGCAGCATCCACTAATATTTTGACTTTGGAATGTAATTACATAGAGTGTGATAGAGATTTTTTTTTGGGGGGGGGGAAATTTAGCAGCTGCATTTATCCACTTTTTCGTTACCAGGGCCCTATAATACCAAGAGTTTTCTGCCATCAATTCGCCATTTTTCGAGCAGCATTACATAACTTTCTCTCTACTCCGTAACGAGAAAGTGAAAATCTAATGCAGAAATAACACATCCAAATTTCTCAAGCATTATACATTCGTATATTGTTTTCAGATTTCGTTTTGCAGACGACATTGCTTTATTCGCCACTTCAAATACAGATGATGCTCGGTGATCTCAACAGAGAAGGTAGAAAAGCGGGACTAGCAATGAACCTTGCAAAAACAAAAATAATGACAAATCATCGCAAAGACATAGTAACAGTTGACAATAAAAAAAACTGAATATCAAAGGGAATATACCTACCTAGGTCAATAAGTCCGTTTGGAAACAGATCCAATAAAGAAATAAGTAGAAGAATTACTTTAGGCTGTAAAAAGGGCTTGAGCCTCTCATTCATCTTAATGGATACAAAAGTTAACACCAACTCAAAGAAACTGTTTATGGATTCGTGCATACTACCAAGACTTACTCGGCTCATAGACATGGTCTCTAACGTCAACTCAGTGACTGACTCTCACAAGATGTCAGAGAAAAATGGAGGGGAAAACTCTTCACATCAGTGTGCTCGACAAAGTAAATAGTGTCGACATTTGTAAGAAAACTGGCATCATAGATGCAATGAAACAGGCGAATAATTTAAAATATGATGGGCAGGACAAGTAGCAAGGCGAGACCAACTCAGATGGGCACACACAGTGACTATGTGGGACCCAAGGCAAGGCTGGAGACACCCAGGACGACAAAAGAAGAGATGGGCGGACTTTTTCTGTGAAGCAATGGGCGGGACCTGAACCAGAACGGCAAAAGATGGAGAAGCCTACGGACCAACGGAAGTCAGATGTCGAGACCAAACTAGTCGTCGTCATCTGGTACAATTCATTTCTATTCTTTTTCTCCATAAATCAATTCTTTTGCAATAAATTTCACGAAATAATTCCTTTCCTTTCTAAAACTTCTCTCAATTAGTAATTACTCTATCACACAGTGAAACCTAGAGAGATTACTGACTGCGTAGTTATACACTGTTCAATCACTGGAATTTTCTCTACATTATATTCCACTTATTTGAAAACAGCATGGCTTCCTAAATCTGTCCTATGTACCTTCACTCAAAATTATACAAAAATCGTAATGTTCCTTGGTTGAGCTAGTATAGTCACTTTCTGAATCACCTCCCGAGTCTGCTCACTTTTGTTTGTTTTTCAATTTATTGGTATTTGATGATAGATACATAGATAAATTATTTAATAACTTTACATATGTATTGATTTCGTATTATCTAACTTATAATTAACTTTCTATTAACTTTGAACTATTACAATGGGAAAGGGTTCCTTTGTGACCTAATCAGGTTCCAATTCAGCGAATTTGATAATAAATAAGTAATAAGGGTATTTATTTTTAATTCTGGACTGGTGGATAGGATTTTTGCCTTGTCTGAAAGGCACCAGGGAGGGGATTTGATTTAAGCTGGAGAAAGTTAGTGGATAGGTAAGTTATGTTCTGTGGTAACGGTTTGAGGTTAAATTCCTTATGGAGTTGGAGGTTGGAAACGGACCATGGGGCGTTGGGTATTGTTCTAAAAAGCTGAATTACTTAAATTATGCTGGTTTCGGAGGCGTTAATCCATATTGGGTAGGTGGACAGTAGCAGGGGTCTTACGACTGTTTTGTATATTAATTAGGTGGAAATGAATGGTATGGTGCTATTTCTGTGAATTAATAGTTTTATCTGCAGTAATTTTATTTTAGCTTGAGTTAGTTTGTCATCTATATGTTGCCTCCAGTTTAGTTTCGTGTCTAGTTGAAGTCCGAGATACTGGTTTGTTGGGGTAGTCATTCTATTGTGTTGTTGTTCAGTGTTATAGGAATGGGTTGAGTGTAAGGTCTTAGTATAAATATTTTGGAGGAAGTTTTACTTGGGTTTAAATGGATCTTGAAGTTGGAAGAACAGCTATCCAACATGTAAAGGTATCATAGTATTCTATTTCTAATTAGATTGACGGATGTATCTGAAGAGAATATGGCCGTATCATCCTCAAATTGAGCTGTTTGAATATTATTTAGTTTAGGAAAACAAAATACAAGTTGCACAGGCGACATACAGATTGAATAAGGTTGGAGAAAGTGAAGAACCGTGAGAGTCCAGCGTTTATTGATCTCGGATTTGAGAGGTGGTTGTTAATATTTACAGATTATGTTCTGTCAAGAAAAGTTATTATTGACATGTAGTGTGTAGTATGTATGTAGTGTGGAGTACCAATATTGATTAGTTTGTACTCCAGAGCTTGATGGCAGGTTCCATCAAATGCTTTCGTGATAGCAATGACAATCGCTATTGAGTGAGTTTTTTAAAACGCTGTGTTTATATTGCGATGTGTCGTTTGACCATCGCACTCGCCACCCCCAGTGTCACGCCACATTAACAGAAGCTCGGAAGGACGGGCGGCCTCTCGCCTCGCCTGATAAGTTCCGCACAGCTGCGTAGGCCTCTCCACACCCTGAACAATAAATCCACCCCCTTTGTGCCTCTAACAAAATGAGTGACTCCCGGAACAACCGCGTTATAGACTTGGCGCTAGCACGCAGCAAGATAATCCCCTAAGTCCAATAAACCCATCATACGTCAGAGCAGAAAAGCCACGTGCGCACTTCTCTGTGCTAAACAAAGACATCCAATGGCCGCGAAAGGAAGCGATCATCTTAGCCAACCAGGTTACAAATGACATAGAAAATTCTGGAACTCAACAAACCGACCTATGAAAACGCTGGGCAGGAAGCACGTGATAATGGTGCGAAAGAAAGAAGGGGAGAAACACAGCGAGAGGCTCGAATGGCAGACGGGCGAAAAACACGAGAGAGGGTGGTCGAGCAGAGATAGCATAGGACAGTCGAAATTTTCAACAACTTAAAGTTACAGTTAGAGAGCGGCCGAATATCGGCTTTTAGAGAAATCACTAGTGAGAGCAACGGTAAAAGACGACAATAGCGGTTGGTGAGAGGCAAGCATTGAGCCGACCACCACGAGACCTGCCCGGCCTTCGTCCAACCGCGGAATTTATTCCAAACAGCCAGATTTTGGCTTCCAACGTCATACGCGGTCCAGGTGGCGTGTGACGGCCTGAGACGCGCACCAGCGCTACGTATTTGCTGCGCTGACATTCACCGCGGACATCCCGAGCGCCGGCGCCTTCATCCCGAGGGACAATAGTGAGGCTGGCGTTCCAACGCTCCAGCGGCGCTCCTGAGGGTCCTGCCGCATCAGTCCATCGATCGGTGAGCAATCCCGTCGCGGTGACGTAGCCATTACGCCATCATCAACTTGTAAGTCATCATCATCATCACTTATTTGATAGCCAAAAACAGTAATTCCGTGTTTGCAAGAACAGTTTTTATAATAAATGTGTCCCCGCCATTTTGGACGGGTGAAAAAGACTAAATTCTGAGTAAAGTGTTTATTATTTTAAAACAAAGAAACCATTGCAATCCTTCGACCCAGGGCACTCACCCCTGAGACGCTCAACGCCGGCAGTAAAATAGCAGGTAAGTGGGCGTGCGCTTGGCGCCCCTTTAAATAAATTTAGCGCATATCCCCACCTGCTACAATGGAAATGACCGTCATACCATCAGTGTGTCGTCGCTTCCATTCTGTGGTGTGACCCCCTTCCGATTCCGTTCCAAAGAATCGGCATCCGACGTGGGCGGTTGCATCACAATATGTTCAATAATACGGAGTAACTGATTGATGTAGATCTCTCTCCTGTGAATTTTTGGAAATGTTTGAAATGTTTGGTAACAAGCTCGCTGAAGGATGCGTTTTAATTTGTTTTGGGAATGGGCATGATAATTGCATGCTTCCAAGTCAATGGTAAATAGCCGATTCTGAAGCACGAGTAAAATGTTATTTAAGAATGCTATTGTTGAGGGTGGTAAATATTTTAAAGCTGTGTTATTAATGCAATCATGACCTGGGGATTTTTTAATTGGAAGGCTTTTTATGATTTTATTGATTTCGGTTCGAGATGTGGTTTGGATTTTGTGGTGAGGCCCATGAACACGTTCGTTTTTATTATGATGTGTTAGGGATGAAATTTTGTGTTATTTAGGGTGAATGTCGATGCAAAATAGTCAGCAAGTTCTTCGGTTTTATAATATGAATAAGCTTTACCTGTCGTGTCTTTTAAGGAAGGGATTGTGTTTTTCCTTTCTAGTATTTTCTTGCTGAATTGCCAGAGCGAGTTTTGTTGGTGTTTAATGAATTCAGTAGATTATGGAATTGTTGATTTTTATGAGTTTATATGAGTTTTTTTGACAATATTAGATTTAGTTCCCTCTTGAGTTCTCTAGTTTTAAATTGAATCCATAGTCTTCTGTTTTGTTTTGTTTTGTGATTATTGCATTTTGGATAGATTGAGGTAATTTACTGTATATGTTTTTGTTAGAATTTGGTAATATGATGAGTTGAGATTTTTTAATAGTGCAGATAATTAGTTCGTTATAATAGTTTATTGATTGATATATTTCAATTGAAGTTTTCAGGATTATTATTTTAGGAATTGCAGTTCTGATAAATGTTTGATACTTTACCCAGTTTATTTTTAAAGTATTATTTTAGGGGCAGTGATGTGTTCAGGCATAGCATGGGTTATGGTTGAAGCGTTAATTGTTGGGTGGTTAATAATACCGTGATTTGAGTCAAGATCAAAATTTGTTGAAATGTGAAATTTTATTTTTGTGTTGTTTATGGCTAAATCAAGGATATCAGGTTTATCGAATGGATAATATGTTGATTTGGATGGAGATAAAACTTTTAAACTAGATTGGTTAATTAAATTGGCTAAGATTTTGCCGTCGTGATTATTGGTTTGGCAGCCTCGGCTTTTATGTTTGGCGTTGAGGTCATCAAGCTATGAGACATTTTCGATGGCTTCAATGCCGGAGGAGAGTGGGGTTGTTTGGTAGTGATTATAGCATGAATTCACTGATATTCGTACGCCTCCATTTTTGGTTTCAGATCTACCAGATCTGTAAACAGTGTAATTTGGGATGAATAGTTTCTTGTTTTTTATTTAGGTGCGTTTCAACTATGCATGCAATGTCAACGTCGTAGTGGTAAAGAAACTGGACAAATTCTACCTTTTTGATATTGATGCCATTGGAGTTCCAATTTAAACAAGTTAAATTATTGTTGGGTTTATCTGCCTTTGTTATTAGTAAAATACTCGGATGAAGAGTTTTGAAAGGTGCTGAATATAGATGGTATTAAAGAAATGATGCAATTAATAATGCATGAGGTGATGGCATATATTATTCTATTGATTATTGGGTTGTTGGCGTGTGGGTTTTGTGACCGACAATTAGTTGGGGAGATGTTATGGGAATTTTGGGCGGTTTAGGATTGATTTTGAAAGTTTGAAATATAGTTGAAGTTCGGGATTGTGTTGGTTTGAGGCAATGATGGGAATTGTTGATTTAGGTTAATTTGCGAGGATTGACTAGTTGTGGATTAATTTATATTTCTATTATCAGTGGCAGGTTTTTGGTTTTTCTTTCGCTTATTTCTTTAAAGTATACACAGTTCTGGTTCCTAATGTCCGCCCTGAGGTTTACTTTACAGAGAGCACAGTTGGAGTTTCATTCTTCTTGGGACACTTTTCTGAATAGTGATTGCCCGCGCAGAATGCGCAGTTGATGACATGATTACAGTTATTTTTTGTGTCCGAAATCCAAACATGTTTGGCGTTGCAAGGGACCTTTAGATTTTTTACGTCTTTCTACCTTCAGACGATGGTTACACACATATTTGATCTATTGATAGCATGATATCGATTGGCTCGGTTCGGTTCCGTTCAATTCGGCGACAACCACAGGAATGGGGTTGCCGTCCTTTTGGAGTCTAGTCACTTTCAGAATTGAAGAATACCGCTGATTTAAGTCTAGTGCTACTTCAGATACTGTTATTTATTGATGCACATTCTTTAAAACAACTGAGAATTTCTTGTTTGAAAGGTCTTTGAATGAATGAAAGCACCTTTGCGTTTGCATTAAGTATTTAAAAATATTGTGGACGTCTGTTGGTGTTTTGGCACTGATCTTAACTTTGTTATATTTAACATCATTCCGTGCTCGACTGTCGAACCGAACGGACCTCTCTTATCGTTGTCAACAATGATAGCCGTGTGAATTAGAAAAGACTGTGAACCAACTAAAATCTTGTGGACTGTGAAAACAGTGTCACTAGTGAGTGCTACGTGTTATGCACAACGGGTACTGTCCGACAACCGGGCAGCTCATCAGTAATGCCTTAACAACACTAAATAATGATTATTCCATCTCAGAGCTAAACGTTTCGATGTTGTATGAAGAAGCAACGGAAACCATCAGTTCAGAAGTTACATCAATGGAATCTCAATCAAGCCAAACAACAATGGGACCTCAGCCAAATCAACAGACCTCGTTCGGACAGCAAAACCTGGACTCACTACAAGGTAACGCTTCAGACCAACATGCCGCAGTGCAAAATTTAAAGCGTCCTTCTGATGATGTTACCTCTGCTAAAGAAACAAAAAGGTCTAATCTGCAAGCAAAGCAAGCCAGCACAGACAGTTCAACGCAGTATGCATATTCGGTCCCCACTGGCAACAGATTTCAGCCACTGAGCAGTGAACTAGAATCCAACAATCAAAATTGGTTTAGTTACATAAATGAAACCTCGCCAAGAGGGTCAGAATCAGTTAAAATCCCGCCAATCTATGTAGCAAATATAACTAACATCACGAACTTTATCAAGGAAATCAATACCAAAGTAACCAATAGTTTCACACGTCAATTCATAATTAATAGAGTAAAAATACAACCAGAGAAAATCAGTGACTTCAGAGACATAACAAAATATCTAATAAACACAGGAAGACAATTTCATACTTACAAGGACCCAGCAAAAAAAAATTCTCAGTTGTATTTAAAAACCTACACACATCAATCACAGAAGAGGAAATATACATTGAACTGAAAGAGAAACATCCATCACTCATTAAAGTTACCAGTCTCCGAAAAGACAATAACCCAATTCCAGTAATAGCAGCCGAATTCAATAGAAAGGGGAAGAAAACATAGAAACTATTTTAGAAATAAGTCAAATTTGTAATCTCATTGTAAAGGCTGAAAGGAGAAGGAGACCTAAAGGCCCCATTCAATGCATGAGATGTTTAGACTTTGGCCATACAAAAAATAATTGTAATCATAAAATAGCATGTATTTACTGTTCCAAAAATCATTATTCTGCAACTTGTCCCCATAAAAATGAACCATTCAAATGTTATCATTGTCAATGAAACCACCGAGCGGACCTCAGAACAGTAGAATGCCCTTATTATAAAAAAATTCAGCCAAAACCCTAACCTCAACAATCCCCAAAATAGAACTAGAACCAATGAATCTTCAACAGCGCCACCTCAAAATACCCAAACTAACTTTCCTGGACTGAGAACCACTCAAAACATCCCCAACTTTAGACACATAAACAACAGAAACACAACTCAAAATTTTAATCAATGTAATAACCCCCAAAATCTAAACTCTCATGCACACACAAACGAGAACAGCTTTCTCAACTTCCTGATCAACACGATAGCTACTCACATAATCAATATAATCAACTCAATTATACCACCCATAATAAACAACATTCAATCATCCATCTCAGCATAAATTAATAATAATTATGCAACAAACACAAATTAACAACTTAATCATGCTCAATTGGAATGCAAATGGATTAATCAATAAAGTCAATGAACTAAAATACTTCTTGCAAGATAAGAAAGTTGACTTTGCATGTATAACTGAAATACATTTAAACAACAGTGTAAAATTCAGCCTACCAGATTATAAAGTAATCAGAACAGACAGACAAAATAATAATGGAGGAGGAGTAATGATACTCATAAAGAGTACAATATCATCCTATCAAATAATACTACCACCAACCCCTGGTATTGAGACAGCAGCAATTAAGTCCAATAATAACAATAATCTGGAAACTACACTAATAGTAGCATATAAGCCTCCCAATATAAAAATCCAACATACCAATCTCAGTGGTGTTATTAATCAACACACTCCAACAAAAATCTTAGGGTGATAGTAATGGAAAACACATACAGTGGGGATGTAAAAGTAATAATTCAGCTGGGACACAATTACTACAATTAATAAACTACCACAAACTTAATATAATAGCACCCAATGAACCAACCTACTACCTATATGATCACTCCAGGAGCCCCGATATATTAGACATAGGTATAACAAATATACAACAAACATTTTGCCCCACAGTACACCATGAAATGGACTCAGACCATCTACCAGTAATAATTACAACACAACATACACTCCCCACACACTCACCCATTCCTCAGATCAACACACACATAATCAGTTGGCACAAATTTAAAAATAATGTAAAAACATCCATCCCAAAATTTAAAATATTAAATACCCCTCCAGAAATAGACCAAGCAATAATAATACTCAATACCACTATATTAAGTGAACTACAGAACAGTAAATCAAACAAATCACTTATAAACACACAGAATAAAAAAATGAACTACCCAAAAGCATAAAAAATCTAATCTACACAAAGAATAAAACAAGAAGATTATGGAATCACACTAGAAACCCTGAAGTCAAAAAGGAACTAAATCTATTAACCTATATTACCAAAAAAAACACTTTTCACTCACAAACAGCATCAATATAACAACATGATCCAAACAACAAGCTCAAGTAACAATACATTGTGGCAATTTAAAAATAAAATACTTAACAAAAAGAATACCATTCCTCCACTTAATACTAGCACAGGCAAAAAATTCTCACCTTCTGAAAAAGCTGAAACCCTAGCAAAACATTTTGAAGATACATTCAAACCCAATGATTCCCACCCACACAACCTACATCAAACAATCACACAGATAGCAACATCTCCTAACTATAATGTACCCTCCAGAATCAGATTCACATCTCCTCAGGAAATAACAAATATGATAAAAGCACTCCCCAATAAAAAGGCCCCAGAACATGACAGAATAAACAATAAAATACTCAAAAATCTACCAAACCAAGCCATAGCATTTTTCAATAATATTTATAACTCTTCATTAAGATCAGGATATTTTCCGCTTTTATGGAAGCACTCTATAGTAATACCCATACCAAAATCAAACAAAAATCCATCAAATGTAGAAAATTATAGACCAATAAGCTTGTTACCCTCTTTATCAAAAATTCTAGAGAAAATCATTCAGAAAACACTTAACAATTACCTCAACAAAAATGGTATCATCCCCAGACATCAATTTGGAGTCACAGAAAAGCTATCAACCACTCATCAATTATTAAGAATCACTGAACATATTCATACAGCATTTCAAAGAAAATTACACACTATATCAACCTTTCTAGACATTTCTCAAGCATATGACAGAGTATGGCATGAAGGTCTCAAGTACAAACTTAAAATTAATGGTACACCCAAATACTTAACCAACATCATCAATAGCTTCATAAGCAATAGAACTTTTGCAGTTTCAATAGATAAACATCTGTCAAACCCCAAACCAATTTTGGCTGGACTTCCTCAGGGCTCCCCATTGTCACCTATATTATTTAATATTTACACAGCTGATATCCCTACATCCAACATAATCAATAGAGCACAATTTGCAGATGATACAGCATGGTATTGTTCTAGCACATCACTTGATATATTAAGAAACACAATACAACAATATCTAAATCAAATCAGTGATTGGTCAAACAAATGGAAAATTAAATTAAATCCATCTAAATCAACAGCAAAAATCTTTTTATTAAAAACCATTTCAAAACCACCACCTCTCACACTGAACAATAACATTATTCCATAAGACCCCTAATGCTCTATGCCTGTCCTGTCTGGATTAATGCAGCAAAAACCAATATTCATAAATTACGGGTCATACAGAATAAATTCCTGCGAACAATAACCAATGCACCCTGGTTCATCACAAACAAACAACTTCATAAAGAAATTCAAATAAATCCTATCATACATCACATCACTAAGTTATCTCATAATTTTTATAACAATTTACCATCAATTACACAACTATTTCAATATAACCTAGGCAAAGCACCCAGAAACGCAACCAGAATAAAAAATAGATTTCCCAAGCATGTTTTTTATGTACAATTTGCAAATTTGGATGATTCCTTGTGAGGTGCTCAGTGGGTTTCCTCTCCCTAATAAATAGTTGCAGGACATGAAAAACCGTTCCGTTTCCGCGTTGGACAGATTCCGTTTTATCCTGTGTAAAAATGACATTTAACTTCACGGGCCGGAGAAATTTTCCGGTTAAGACAGGTTTCCAGCTTGTACAGGTTCCGCTTTAGACAGATTTTACTGTACTAATATTTGTTATATATTAGACACATGCACTGGAGAAATTTTACTTGTTTGAGGCAGATTTTTGTTTGGAAAATGGTTTAGGTATGCAAATCTCGTATCCTCGGTCCGGTATTGACTTTTCATAATTCACTAAATCTGTTATCGGTTGGCTAATTATATTCACGTTCACTTGATTCAGTTGGGACGCTAAGTTTGTGGGGATATACACTTAATTTTTACTTTCCCGTATACATACGTATATCCGGAGTAATATACGTAGTATAGGGAGAGTTATGTAATGCTGCGCGAAAAAACGGCGAATTTTCGGCTTAACGAAATTCATTGCCGGGCCGTGATAATGAAAAAGTGGGTAAATCCAGTTGCTAAATTAAGAAAAAAATCCTCTAACATGTGTTGTAACCAGAATCCCTGATTTGTGCATCTTTAATGCCGAAAACCAATTGAAAGCAAAACGTTCGTCTGTCCGTACGTCGGGGAAGGTCGGGTGATATCGGACAGCGATTGTATCGGACAAAAGTAGTTTAGGGAGCGGGACACTGGTGGTAGCGCGTGCCACACTGTCAGTGTGTTTCTGAACACGAATTAGCTTTGCATACGCCGTATGAGGTGAGTACATCAATCAGTTTGGTTATTGCAACACGCTTTTTTTATGCTGACCCGTGTACGAAGATAACTTTGGAACTATGAAACTTTTCTTAGGAAAGTTTAAATACATTCTACTGTGACTAGCATGTTTACGTCGGGGTATTTGTTACGTTACAGCAGTACAAGGTTGTTTGTATAATTTATATCTGTATTGTATTCAGGCGCGGATCCAGACTTCTTTTTTGGGAGGGGTCACGTTAAGGCTTAAGTGCATTTGTTTCGGAAAGGGGGAGGATATTGGAGATAATCGCCTCCTGTATTATTTCAGTAGTATACCTTTGGGTTCCGGCTCTCACACGCAACCAATCTTTATAAATGAGGGCTCTAAAGAAAGAGAATTTCACGGAGACATGATGAATTGCACTTTGACTTTAAAAATATGAAGGATTTCTTTAAAAAAAAACGCATCGATATATTCATGTAAAATGCAACCCGCATCAATGTCAATCTATATCGGCAAATAACTCATAAACAAAGCGTTTTAGAGCCTTAAAAATTAAAATTTTGAGGTCGTTGGCCTCAAAGAAACGTTTTTCACACCATAATCTATAAGATGAGACATTTCCCGATTCATTCAATTAACTTTTCGGTTCCACGCATCAATACTATCAAGGCCACCTCAATATTTCAGCCCTTCCTGCTGGCAGCAATTTTTGTGGCGACACACTTAGAAGACTTAGATTCGACAATTTTTATTTACGCTTTCTGTTAACCACCGTAGTGTGACGAGGTTTATTTGCATAATCGTTAATTCAAGATTTGCTCTCCAGCAACAACTAGAAGTACTACTATAGTTGCTTGAATCCTATGAAGACTGTTTCTTTGCGTGTAGTGACACCAATCAATTAACGTTTTACCGGTGTCTGTAAGTGCTGTGTACCTAATTGAGGGGGGATGTCGCTGCACAGAGAAGAGTGAAGACTGTGTTTTACCTGTGCCAGTATTTTCGTTATCATTCGATGAAATTTTAAAGTCAGCGTGTTCAGACACGTAGCTTTACAAAAGCTTTTACTTTTGAGAATATCTTTGTGACTCACGAGAAGCTAAAAGCTAGCTGTCAAAGAATATTGAATAATTACTACAAATGTCTTTAAGGAAGTGCTGTGAATTGTTCCAAGAAAACTCCATGATACTGAATATATATTTATTGAAAATTTATTTTAAACATCAATTGCATTGTTTTTTATTTTATTTGATATTGTGTTACTACATTGCAAGTTAACTTTATATATTTTTAAACAAATAAACACGTTTCGTTAACTACTTCTTAAAATGGAAATATAAGGATAGGGATCTAACATAGGGTCTAACATGTGAGAGTTCTCGCACGGGTACGCGGAGGTATTAGGGGTAAATTTGTGTATGGCACAACACAAAGAACAAACGTTTTAAATTAGTTAAAGTAAAATAGATTGAAATAAATGAAAAACAAAAATCAAATCGCGCTGGCCTAAAATACTACGTGAATTAATTAAAAAAAGCAAGTAAATTTAATATTATAGATAGAATAGGAGAAGTTTCGCATTCGCATTCGCAATCCAAAGGCACGATTTAATGTTGGTGGTGTCTGGAAGTATGTACATCAACGCCCAGCTGCAAACTCATGTTGTAAATAATACACCGTTTGATATTAAACTCAAGGTGGTAGGAAATGGTGTGGTATTTATGATGTTTCTATCATCGAAATCAATATTAGATGTTGGCTCTCCATCGTAACTGTTTATTGTGGCATAAAGCTTTTTGCCACAATAAACAGTTACGATGGAGAGCCAACATCTAATATTGATTTCGATAAACTCAAGGTGTCGGTTCGTTAAGATATTCAATATGCAAACATCGTTTGAGTAACATTTCCATGTACCGAACTGAAGTCTAAGCCTACTAAATTGTTTCCAATTGTAACAAATTGTATTTAGTACTCAAAGGTGAAAATATTAGTTTATTTTTTGGCTCGGAATTGCTTTTCTTGAGGTATGTAAAACGCTGAAAATAATCCAATACTTTTTAATACACAAATAATTTTTCAATTTTCGCACCCCAGCAAGCTGGCACCCTGAACTCTCCAAAACCCCCTCTATTCCTCATAGCAAATCAAGGAAATTCAAATAATATTGCAAAGCGTAGGGTTAAACTTGCTCAATCGGTATTTACGCCCTACTTTACTTTGCTTTCCTTTCTGAAGGGTAAAAACCTTTTCTATGTTTGTGACTATGAAGCGAAAAGTTAACTCTCAAGGAGTGAAAAATTTGTTCAAAGTTGTTTTTAAAGGAGTATGAATAGTTCCGAGAACATCTCTCTACAATGCTGAATAAACTTTTATTGAAAATTTGTTTCCAACATCAATTGTATTGTTATTTTTGTTTGATATTCTGCAAGTACATTAGAAGTTACATTTATACATTAAAAAAATAAACATGTTTCATTAACAACTTTCCTTCTTAATTGAAAGGATAGACAAATGGATAGGGAAAGGGTGGGTTTTAACATGCGAGAGTTCTCGCACGGGTACGCTAGTAACATACATTTGAAGTCTGTTATACGTATATCAGAATGACTTTATTATACTATAAATATATTAGAAATTTTCAATATTCCCATAATCACCATATCAATCAGTTTACTATTGTTGCTATCCTCATCCTATCCCCTGGAGGTGAGGCAGGTGTAACTTTGGAATTTTTGTTGCAGATTCGAATTGTGTCTACAAAAATATGTCAATTTTATGCGGTACGTTTATTTTAGAAAAAATTATAAAGTTATCAACCATAACGTTCAAATTAGCAAAAATAACTTTCATATGATACAACATGAATCAATTTGTGAAGAAATTATATTTTTAATAAATTATTATAAATAATAAATACATGCATATAATAAATAAATAAACTAAATTATACTTTCATTTTTTCTCATAATTATTTTTCTCGTTTTCATTTTTCCTTTTTTTCGTTTATAGTGCTCTTTTGTACTACACCGAGCGAAAACTACACCGAGACATGCGAGCATCTAATAATTTAATTTAATATAACATAATATATATTGCAAATAACTGATGATTTCTTTTGCATTGCCAAGGTGCTGTTTTTAATTAAAACCCAAATAAAGTAACATCATTGCATTACTGTTCATCAAGGATGAGAGCTGTCAAGAGATTCTTTTGATACAGGATTCGGAATTAACGACAGCAAAACATTCAAATAAGATATTTTAGGCGTCAGACTCTATCCTTGCTCATCAGGCGAACTAAAATTCTCTAACCGGATTCGGGCTCAGCGACAGCAAAATATTCCAATAAGGTCTTTCAGCAGTGGCGAAGCTGAAGGGTAATCTGAGAGCCTTATAATAACCAAATTATTTTTCAATAAAATCTGTTCTTGTGTGCCATTTTTCAAGATTTTTGTTACTGAATCTTGAAAAAAATTAAATGTGTGCGACTTTTTTCATCGTTTATGCGCATGGGAATTATCAGGGCTGCAGCCTCTTTGGGGCCGGTAGCTGAGCGAGGCCAGTGGATAGACGCCGGCTGGCTCTGCCGCGCATGCGCACAAGAGAGCATGCGCTATCTTCCTTTCACTTGCATTCACTAGGCAGAGATCCCAGCTGGAGCCAAGGGTCTCGGTAAACACGAACTTCTACAGCTATGCGCGCCCACCTCTCGACCAGGCAAATTCACCTCATCACCTGACTTTGTGGGAAAGTAGAGTTTTTTGTGTGATTTTTGTTTGTGTTTTCTTTACGAAACAATTAATGAAGCTAAAGATATAGTGTTGCAGACAATGTCCCACTGACTATGCGCCAGTCTCATAACTTCATAACTTCTAAACGGTTTACGATATCGAAATGCAGTTTTCGCTCAACAATGCGGAATCACGAGTCAAGTAATACGCCATAGAGATCGAAATAGTAGCAATACGTAGTAATATACAGTGTTATGTGTGAAGAGACTATTGAAACCTCCATCAAAGTAGACACGACTATGAATGAACTTTCAGGGTGAGATTTATTTGAAAGGTACAAAAATTGTATCTTTTAAAATTGTTGATACAATAGTGACTCAGATGGACTACAGGTTTCAAGATTTCGAAAACTTTAGTTTTTCGTCAAGAAATTCAATAAAATTACGTTTTCACTCACAAAGCGTCCTTTCGTTCAGAAAAGTTTTTTCCTAATAAAACAATATCCATTCCTTGACTGTGTGCATCCTCAAAATGAGCTGACAAATGTATACATTCATAATGCAAAATACATGCCTGCTGTTGTTTTCTATTTAGTATTTGTTACACAAACTGATCTAGAAAAATATATCAAGAGACGGTTCAGTTGATACAACTCAGTCCAACTGTTCCTTTACAGCATTATGTGAAGGGAATATGAATACATTAAAGAGTTAACATTCGTGAGAAATTCCACGGAAAATTAACGGTGCAGAAACGAAAGCTTTAAAGAACAAATTATCGACGTTTTTGTTGAATAAAAACGGTGAATGGAGCTAATTTACAAAAAATGTAAGATTAGATTTTCAGAATACCCAACTGCATGACTCTAGCTTCGCCACTGTATTTTAGGCGTCAGACACTATCCTCGCTCATCAGCCAAACTAAAATTCTCTAACCCTAATTCTTTTCGACAAATCTTTACCACTAACCCCTGTTGATTGCCTTAACTTGTGCTGAAAGCGGCTTCTTACGTTCTCACAAAACTAGAACCGGCATCAAACTTCAATGATTAAGTTAGGTTCGCCGTTACTGATTACATTAAGCATTTTTAGGTTAAATAAACATTGAGTTCCATAAGAGTTCCGATACTGAATTGGATTATCATCGAAACTGAATTCTAACAAACACCAGAAAGCAAGATTGTTGAAAATTTTACATACAGACCATTATTATTACTAAGTTTAGTTAGTTCTATTCCCTTCGAACAACGGTTGTGACTTTTAAAATGAGACCATGTGCTGACGTCCATTTTGCCTCAAATTCTCTCGTTCAATTAGTGACAAATATTCACATTAAGTTGGCAACACTAGTAACGCGCAGTGTATTTGATTCCGACTTAAGATGTGTTACTTGTTTAGATATATTTCTTTGTATTAAAAATATTTTTAAAGTGATGTTGAATACACGTATGTTTTTATACAAATTAAATTCCAATTTATATTTAAATTCATTAGTTTCAGCACTGCTAAATTTTTAGAAGTTTCTAGAATTGTCTTAAAATATCTGAAAATGTCTCGGACAGTCCCGATTCTGAAAGAACACTGGGACGGTTATCAGTTTCTCAGAGTTTTTAGATATCTTAGAGTTTCTCACAAAATTGTGACGGTTCATCATTTGGGGGGGGGGGTCATGACCCCCGTGACCCCCCCTTGGATCCGCGCCTGGATTGACCAAAATAAGAAGGATATCCAAGTGTTACAGTAATGTCATAGAATTTCTCTAGTAACCATCGATTACAAGTATTAATACATATAAAAAGTGAGCATAAATGCAACTTAATTATATTCACCAATTTTTTAAAATATTTTACAAATACATAGGTTTATTCCTCTTCGTAGAGACATGATATCGGTATGGCACACATATATTCGTATTTCATACGTTAAACATGTTTCAAGAACATAAGTATGGCACGTGTTCCTGTTAAACGTCGCACCTATAAATCTTTCACAACTTTAGAGGCTAATTTCTCACGTTTGAGACATTCAATTGGTATGGCACTTACAGATTCGCCTTCTAGACATTAAAATCAATTGAAAAATATTTGTCCCAGGTGTCTACCTATCATACATGGATTAGTGACAAATTTGACATTTTTGAACCAGTATGGCGGCTATTTAGGGACGCCGCAACGGTATGGCGTGGTCATAATCGGCAATGAAAAAGAGTTTTCTACCAGAGGACCACCAAAATAGCGTTGAGCTCGTAATCCAAGCGGGCATAAAAAATGACACTTTTAATTCAGTATGGCGAACATTTCGATGTTTATAAGATGTGTGTAAGATAATATATCACAACTACTTTTAGCAGAGTGTGTATTTTCCATCTCATTGTATTATGTTATACATTGCAGTTGCAGTTATATGATTTTGTAACTTAATTGTGTATGTCTTACCCAACATAACCTATGAAAAGCAAGCAATCTAATGTTTTTCTGGAAATAACATTTGCCAAGTTGCTGTAAGCAAATGCAAATGAAAACAATCCAAGGTGTCCGGAAAAAGAAAAAATATCATATTAAATCAGCCTCTCACATTTGACCAAGTGAAATATTACCCGTAAGTTGACATTTGTTTCTCATTGTTTTAAGAACCGTACAAAAGTAATGATAGCATTTCTTCAGAATTTTCCATGTTTATGACTATCAAAAACAGTAACATTCTAGTTGAATTGAGGAAATTGTTTTTGTAGGTTCGTCTCTAAATGAACAGAAACATTACGGTAAGAAGCAAGATCAGATGATCATCTCAAAGAAGTTTTGAAGAAATCTTATGTTCACACTATGTGAATAGATGTAAAGAGTGTTTGCTTTTGTAATTTATGTCAAGCTATTTAATTTGTTTTCAGACCAATGTTGGGGCTTGAAAAGAAGTTTCAAAATCTTTGTTAGAAATGTAGCAACATACTCTTCTTTGAGGTATGATTTTGAAACCATACATTTTTGTTTATTCAAAACATTTTAAAAATTTTATCCTGAAAAACAAAAACAGATATGGTTTCAAATTTAAGGCCATTCAATCAGTAAATCTATAAAATATATGGGAACATTGTCTCTTTCTAAAAAAATTAACATTATTTATCTCTTTAGAATTCAATGAAAACCTTTAAATATAATAATTTGGAGGGTAGTACTGGGTAACATTCTAGTGTTTACAGGAAAATTAAAAAATATTGTACACTTTCAAAAGTTGTAAAATTTGTGCATTGTGGTTCAGAAGTTTTGAAATATGTTGTCACATGTTTGTCATATGTTGACACAAATATGTTGTCAATTGACAAAATGCACATTGTTGTCAATAATGTGTATTGTTATAATTGATTTTTTCATACATGTGATGAACTGCTTTTGTCACATGTTCCCAATGAAATTATTCAATATGCTGAGATATAAATATAGTAATAAATATTGTGTATTGTTTGTTTTGTAGTAAATAAAATTACTTTTAAATAAAATTTTGTTACTGCATAATTATTGAAACTGTCCTCAAAACGTCTGTAATGATATTTTTGTGCCAAAAAATATAACACATCTCCCAAAGATAAATTTATTTGTGATTATAGAATTGATTTTTTTGTTATATGACTCTGGAAATTACTTTTTATAAGAACTTAAATATTTAATAGTAATTCTTTAATTTTTAAATTAAATTGTAAAGAATCAAGCTGTGTTGCTGGAGTTAGTTATCAAGATAGTGGTAAAACGTCTTATAAACTTGGATTTTTGAAAAAATAATGAGTTTCACCACCAAACGCAATCTCTAAAATTAACTTCCATTATATAGTGTACTAAAGGGCAACACAAGTACGTCTTCAACATTTTCCAAGTTTCTCTTTCCTTTTATTAAATATTCAAGGCAAATTTTTGTTCAATTTTCTAAATATCTCCTCTAAAACTATTGGTGTTAAAAAGCACATATTTTGTCGCAATATTTGCAATTTGAAATTTCCAAAAATTCAGAGAGCCCAATGAAAATGAGATACATGACATTCTTTTAAAGTCACTCCGCAATAGTTTTAAGTGTTGTCCGTGTACAATTAATTGAGTAGTTCAAGAAGTGTGTGCGACACAATTGTACATGTTGCCGAATATTACCGGCACCGTTAGTTGAAGATTTCGAGAGAGTTCGTGCACACCGTAAAGTTCGCTACCGTATATGAACGGTATAATAGTTTAATATTTTGGGAAGGCGTGTGCACCACAATTGTATATTGCCGAATAAGACCGACACAATTAGTTGAAGATATGTTGCCGAATATTAGCGGCACCGTTAGTTGAAGATTTCGAGAGAGTTTGTGCCCACCACACAGTTGTTCACATACGAACGGTACAATGATTATATTGAGCTTCACGAACGAGCGTGTGCACATCACAGCGGACAGGCGACAAGTCATTTTGTATTAAGTTGGCCGGCCGGCGAGGGCCGCGTCTGTGCGCGTGTCTGTGTGAGTTGCTAGCGTGGGAACCGAGCGAGCCCCCCGGCTTGTGATCGGGTGGCCGATCGGGAGCAGGGGGGTTCAGAAGAGGGGAGGGAGGTCGGCGGAGGCTTCCGTGACTTTCTTTGTAAGATTGACCATGATCTTTATCTAATGATCAGTTTCGAAATAATTTCGAAATTTTTGCATTAATTTAAGAGGATTTGTATTCGTATCTACCTTCTTTTGTAAATATCAAGAACAAAATATCCCTGAGATGTTGTTTACCTAAATATTATGAATTCCACATGTGGCAAGTGAATTCCACCTACCATATGAATTACACATTACTATTTTAATCCTTGGTTTTAATGAATTACACATTTTATATTTATAGTGTTTCATTTGTTCAGAGTTGTTTACACCTATATACTTTATAAGAACTAAATTACTTACATTGAAATTTGTATTTGAAATACGTCGTACTTTTTATTTCATTAATTAATAAGAATTGCAGAAAGAAGAAAGTAATGCACTGATGTTCGCGGCTTCGTCTTCATTAAGAAAACATGGAAACCCTGAAGCAGCAGGAGTATTGGACCAAATCATGAAATATCCTGGCAAAATTTCCAATTTAATAAAATATGCATTAGCAAATATTTTGACGGCCATTAACACAACTGAGCCGTTGAACGCCGATAAATTTGGCAATTTTGCTTTGAAAACAGCAAAATTGTTAAAAAAAGATTTTAATTTTTGGCCTATGAGCCCTTCCGTTCATAAAGTTCTTGTTCATGGCAGGGAGATCATTAAACACCATGACTTACCTATAGGTATGAATACATTTTTAACACAATTCTTTTATGTAACGTGTATCATTAGAGAGTGTGAAGTAGAGACCATGTTTCAAACATTGGCAATATAGTAGTTGCAAATCAATGTATTATATTTTTAAGTTCCATAAAAACACTACTTTACAAAAATTAAGCTTTTAATTTATTCACAGTTTTGTAATTTACTCAAGAAGGCAGTCTAGTTAATAGTTTCATTCTAATCATGAAACTGAACAAGTTGAGTCAATATATTGCATTCAATATATGAGTATTGCAATATATTGCACCATCAACCTGTAAAACTAATGACTTGCGTCCTAAATGTACGCGATTTACTAACGTAGGAAACATATTAGCTCTAATTGTTTCAGGTTGATTCCAGGAAAATTTTAAGTATTCTCATTGTCTTGCATATTCCACATGAAAATAAGTACTTTCTCTGCACTGTTGATTCACTACATTACCACAGAAAATCATTCATTAGTTAAAACTTCAACTGATAGTCTTGTTTCGTTATTTTCAGGAACTTTATCTGAAGAGGCTGCAGAGCATAGAAATAAAAACTTTAGAAAATTTCTATGCCAAAATTCGAGAAAGATGTCAAGAAAGTATAATTTAATGGACATTTTTCGAAGATTTTTATTGACATCTGATCCCTTGCTCTCCCATTGTAGAGCATCAAGTAAAATGAAAAAGAAGAAAAGAATATTACCGCGTGATGTTCTTGACCTTTGCCTGAGAGATTGAAAGTCACACTCAGATTTTTAGGTTACAGAATTTTTTTTTTGCTTTTCTATGCTAGATTAAAAAACTCATGAAAAAATTTGGAACCATTTATGAGAAAATCTTGTTTTTAAACAATTTATTTTACGCAAAAGTATACGATAACTAATAGTATTCAGAAAAATTGTACATGATCTCATTTAAAGATCTAATTTAAAGAATATATTTCATTCAGAAAAATTCGGATCCATGCCACCTTTATAAGTGCATTTTATTCTATCGTTATAGGAAATTTAAGGAAAAAATTTGGAGCCGTTTTTGAGAAAAGTTTGAAAATGTCCGAGGGGATTACTATAAAGTACCCCCAAATTCTGAGGAATGTCTTTCAAAATCGCGACGCCTGCAGTGCAACCAAATCGTACTTATGATTTCGGCGCTACGATTGTTCACAAACAGACATTCGGACGGACGTTTTGAAAAGAAACACATTTTCGGTATCAGAGGACCCCAAAACGTGTATTTCCGTTGATATCTCGAAATCGATTTTCCTCAGCATTACATAACTTTCCCTATACTAAGTATATACTCCGTATATACGTACGTATACGGGAAATTAAAAATTTATATTTTCAATGTTGAAATTGTAGGAAGATGATAAACAACCTTTTTAATTACCATTACGATTTTTATTAATAATTCAAATTCCACTGATCATGTATTTAAACTTAATAAATGTCATTAAAAGTACTTGAACGTGTTGTAATTACCATTTAAATCTTAACTTTCTTTCTTTTGACATATAATACATAACTCCTCCAAAATGCCCAAAATATTTAATTTTGGGAAATTCGATGACTTTTCAAATTTTGATATTCACTATTTTACAATTTTACAGCAAATTCGCAATCAACGCCCTCACAAACCCTATAATATGTAGTTTAGATAATATTGAATTGAATTCCTAAAATTAGGATTACCATTTTGAATTTTACAATCTGAGATCAAATTTGCAGTAAATTACCCCGCAATTTTCATGGTATACTTCATGGCATACTTTTGGCAAAACTGAATACCAATTTCAAAAAGTCACCATTTTGGATCGCCATTTTGAATTTGACTATTTTGATAGCAAATTCGAAATTAGCATCCTCTACAATCCAATGGTACGCATTCCTTTACTATATTTTGTAAATCTATCTATTCCTGTCAGGCTTGTGTGTTTTTCTAATCTCCGCCAAAACAGCATGAAAATAGTTGTTGAAAAAGAGGGTGGCGCCATCTGTAATTTGCAATTATTTACAAAATTTAGTTATTTTAGATCTTATATTAAAGATCTGTAGCGCACAACAACATTTTGGAGGCCTTATTTTAAAATAATTGCTCGTGAAACCCAATGCGCGCGTTTCAGCCCGTTTCAGCCCACTGTGCGCCGGTTCGGTATGGAATTCAACTTCTTCGCACTTTGGCTATCTAACGAACAATATTCAGCTAGAATTAGCTGTGTACTCGTTCGCGAATGGCCGATTTTTTTCGAAATATTTAAAAAATTGCGCAGCGCAACACCGACACCTACAGGCCGCCATACTTGCGTTTCCTTGTTCAACATAACACTGGCTAACTTATCAAAAAGTTTTAGCTTTGAGCTTGTACGTCAATTTTCTTGCTGGTCTATGAACGTGGCACGACGGTTCTTGCGTCATCGACGGGGGGCCTGGCCTTTTCTCTGTTGGGCGGGCTGACTGCCCCGCAGCGGAGAGGGAGGCTGGGCGACTGCGCCTGCTTGCCGTCCCATGCAAGCTTTCGCCCAACGGCGCAGCTCACGCGCCAGGAGCTTCGATTACGCGCGTGGTTCGCGTGTAGTTCTGTCGCTTGACGCGGAGCACCGCGCCCCGTCAGGAAAGAGATCTAACTTTAAGCTAGGCTTCTTTTTTCCGACATGCGGATGCAACGTGAGACACGCACGTTTTTGTTTGATGAATCAAAGGAAAGGAATTTTGAAACATAACAGGTTAAGCGAATAAATTTATTTTTTTGTATACCATCATTATAAACGACCCTTTTCGATACCCCGAATCGTGCATAATCCAGTATTTTATCGCACGCTACATGACGTCATCGCCATTATTAAACGCGACATGACGTCATGACGAACTTCTACTGTTCACAGAAAGACAGATCTGTAGCCGACATTAGCTTGTTTCATATATAACTGAACTTTGTTATAAGCAGAGATGTCAATTCCATCTTTAATTTTCAGCATAGTCTTCAATTTTGAATGACTGCACCACAAAGATGATGCCTTACATACTGCAGACTTCAAAATAACATAAATTAGAAAATGAGAACTCGACACTAGTATTAATCATAAAAAGTATGACAAACTTACCAACTCAGATATATATGCCAGAACAACGGTCTCGCGTATAATATTACATTATTTGTTTCCATCCACTTCCTAAATTTTATATATTTCTTCTCATACAATGCACTCGACTTTTTAGGTATTAAACTTTCTTCTGCCTTCGAGGCTTTTTCTACAACTACCATTGGTAACGACGCCATCTTTCATTCGAATGCGCGCGTGAATCGGCTCTCCGCTGTCACAGTTGTGACGTCATAATACCAACGTCCATGTTGCCAACTATAAAACTTTACTTACACGTACTTCGTTTCATTTATAACTTTATAATGATGTTATACAAAAAAATAGCGTATGCAACTCGTTTATAATGTTCCTTTTTTGCTCTCATAAGAAAATAGTCTATTACTAAACTCACTCCTTCGTCGTTCGTTTAGTAATAGACTATTTTCTTATTCGTGCAAAAAAGGTCAACATTGCATAAACTACTATTATGTATAACTGATCAGTCATTTACGTTATAGTTAACATCATCAACCCTATCTCTCCCGCACAGAAAACATTGGACTTCCCGTATTTAGGATGTAACCAGAAAATTGACGAAAATAAAGGAATAACATCGTTGCTCCTACAACAGGGGTCATCAACATTTACACCTTTGGGAACCCTTCAAAATCATGTTTTTTTCTCGAAGGAACCTCACGTTTAGGTAGTAGATAAAATAGTTTACCAAAGCTTATTTCTACTCAAATTAGCAAAATGATTTAAACAGTCAAAAATGTATAAAATAGAGTTATTAATAATGTAACACTCGGGTATCCTTTTTTTTTCGACACAGTGCAAAACTTTCAAAAAAAAGTTTCATTTTTTCACGTAATCTGAAACACGACGTTTCGCGTAATTTAGTTTTACTTATAATCATGTGTGAACAAAATTCATGTAAATTCTGAAAATGAAAAAAAACTAACGTATTTTGGGGTATTTTAGTTTTATCCTAATAGTTCTTTTAATTGTTTAATCAATCTTAAATGTTTAAACAATCAACTGCCTTTTTATATCCAATTTATATCAATATTGTAATTTTTATTTAAATATGATAATATAATATTTTAATAAAACAGTCCACTACCTCGTCCCACGTAACATACTCCTTAAGTCGGAGGGAGAGGCCGATGTAAAGCAAACGGTGGTTGGTTAGCACCAAAATTGACGGGGCATACGCAGTTAAGGTCTACCGGTTTTGCTTTTTTTTGTAGAAACAAAATGCTTGTATAATCAATGTTTTGCACTTTGGAGCGCTCTCGCAGCAATTATTTAGCAACACACCGCACCGTTCTGGGAATCGTTTCATCTGTTTCTGAGTAGAGACTGCAAGTGCGATTAGAAGCATTCAATTTAAAATTGTATTTTATTTATGATCAGCTTAATTATGTTGGAGAGTACTACAGTTTTATTCCCTTAGATATTAACAATAAATTGATTTAAATTTGCAAACAATGATGATTCATAATTTTTGCTCTGTAACAGTTATATAAACTAGTATAATAATATAGACATACACATTTATAATCATGAAATATTGTATTTAACCTTTGAATAAAATATAATTCTCACTTAGCCCATAAATTACGTAATGTAAATTTAGAGTATTTTACCCTCTCCCCTCCCGTAACGTAACCACTAACGTTCGTTTGAACCCATAATAATTACGTAACGCCTGTGACAAGACGCCCGATTTTGCGTTCTTGAATCTTTGATGTAATGCTAGGCGAAAATAGTTCAGAAAAGTAATTATGTTGTAAATATATTGGAGGAACAGCGCGCGTGTTTGCGATTAGCGAACTGTGATTAATTTAAGGCGTGAGCCAATACACCCCACCCCACCATCCTCTGGTAACTCATCTTACCTCGGAGGATCACTGGTGATAGATTAATGATTGATTGGTTGCAAGTCATCACTCTTGCGTTCCTGAAATTGATCTCTTAGGTGCTGTCATCATCACTCGGAAATAACTTAAGGAACATGTAAAGTTAATACATATAATTAAATAAAATAAACATTACAAAGAAAATTAGGTTGCCAGAATTGCGAAGCCTTATGAAGGCATGAATTATGAAATGGAATGAGTACAAAGATGGTGTAGCTGAACTTGATCGTTATATGCCATCATTGAATCACTGAGAAAGGTTTAGATTATCAGTTCATGTATGAGGTATATGCAAACATTAACCAAATATAAAAAGAATTACATTGGAATTAACAGTAATGCTGTAAGAGAAAGACACTCGTCGTCTGGAGGTGGTGGTGAGTTCACAGTGCCAGGGGCGCGGAGCATGCCATGCAGCGAATGCGGAAACCGGAACAGGGGTCAGCGGAGGGCAACCCGCTAGCTGGATGCTTACTGCCCCCTTACGGAGCCCCAGGAATGCATGAGAGTTGCCTGCCATATGGCTAGCAAGCTCACAACGCAATTGAAGAACATTCACCACATCGATAGTGCACAGTTCGCTTGCCACGCTAGAAGCAAGTGGCTGGTGTGATGTGAATACATGCTCAATTAAATAATTGCCTGCATGAAGAGTTACTGTTTTAAGCACAAACGTCGAACACAGTACGTACATGTGTGAGAACGGCAATTACTGATCACTACAATGACAAGTAGTTCTGCATCACGCGCACAAATGCTCACTTGAAACGTAAATGTTTAGAGTTAAGGCGATTACCACCACTAATTAGTTCATCGCACAATACACCGAACTATAGAAATAACATATTAAGGTAATCTTACACACGCGTAAACATAAGATGTTACAATGTGAAGATATAGGCATGCGAGTGAGCCCGTGCAATACATCCGTGTGCTTGCTGCGAGATCTGGAGAGTTCTGGAGAGTTCTGGCGGTCTGGAGAGTTCGATTCGGCTTGGCGCGTTTCTTTTGTCGCCAGCCAATGGGCAGTCCTGTTACTAAGATTATGATATTAAGGGCAAGATGTCTTTGATTTGTTAATTAGGCAAATAATATGAACATGTAGCGTTTTAAAAGCTAAAAATTACAATGTGTTTTATATATGTAACTTATTAGGATAACTGAATTGTATGCGCAACGCCTCGCATTGTCGTGGGCGATTGGCGGTCAGGCGGCTGGAAAGGCGGTCAGGCGGTGGTGCCAGGCGGATGAGCCTTTTCTTGGAAGCGGGAGTCAATATGGCGAAAGTATTTTACAATTAAATAAAATACATAATTAAGTGGTTATGCAAGTAGCTTAAATATGCGATGGGCATATTTAAATAAATGATACACAGCTTGCTTGTTCGAATGTATATTAAGGTTTGTGATTGTAAATCTTACCCTTTAATACCCTAGACCTTTAAAGGAAGTTGGCACACAATTTCATCAGTATTGGTTCAGTAGATTCAGAGATTATCGCGCTGTAAGTCTACGCATTTCTGTCTTTATATATTAGTATGAAAGTATAGATTTTTAATTAATTTGTTAATATTTTAATATTTTGGTATAAGACTGAATAAAAGGGATTGAAAGATTCAGAAAATATTGAAAACATTTTGATATAAGTATTGTTATTACGTAACACTAAACTATGACTCCCCCACCCTAACTTATCGCAGCGTAACGCTTCCTCAACCTCTCTTCCCCGCCTTAGCGTTATCCCTTATCGGCATGAATTCACCGATGTATGTTTTAAAATATATCGTACAAACATTTATTCATTTTACTGAAAAATTGTGGGTTTATTAAGTACATCCTTATTCTGAGCAGCCCTTCAATTATAATAATGACTTTCAAATGCTTGTGCGTCGAGGATGGATTGGAGGATTCTTTTAAATGCTTGTGGGGAGGATTTAGATGACTTCTCAGTATGTACTTTAAACTTTCTGCAAATGCCTTTTCTTCAGGATATTTCTCTTATTATCACGTATTATGTTGGATACTCATTATTGAGAACGTTAGTTATTCACTTAATAGAATTTTCCTTCATCATTTAGGGGTTACGTTCATTCGCTATGTGGGATAAAAAATTCAATGATCTGTATCAAAATACGGAAACGGTGAAAAAAAACCTTATGAAAGCCAATGGTTGTTCCAATACATTTCAATAGAAACTAATGCAAGAATGTGTGAAGAAATCTAGTGGTACTTTTCGCAGCGCGTACTTTTTGCCCTACGTTCACTCAAAATTACGCGAAAAGTAATGAAATTTTCAAAAATTTGTACAGAACCTTATTTCAAAATCTATCTTTAAGTAACAGATTTTCTTAAAAACCGAAAAAACCTGAATTTTTGCCATTTTCGAAATATCAGAGTCATTAACAAAAATGAGATTTGCACCATTCTCTTAAATGTCCTTTATGCCATCCAGCAACAAAATTTATTAAAAAACGGAGCCATTTTACTTTCCCATTTACGTACAGAGTATTTACAGAGTATATACGTAGTATAGGGAAAGTTATGTAATGGCTGCGCGAAAACGGCGGATTTTCGGCAGAAAAAAATTCATTGCCGGGCCATGATAACGAAAAAGTAGATAAATCCAATTGCTAAATTAAGAAACAAATCCCCTATCATGTGGTGCAGCCAGAACCCCTGTTTTGTGGGTCCTTGATACCGCAAAACCAATTGAGAGCAAAACGTCCGTCCGTCCGTGTGTCCATCCGTCTGTCTGTGAACTACGCTAGCGACTAAACTGTTCATCCGATTTTCTCCGATTGATATTCTCCGATCGATCTGGTTGATCTCGTGGTCCCTTGAATTTGAAACCGATATTTTAATTTTTGAGGTACTTAACATAAAACATCTGGGACATTTTCAAAATTAAAAAAAGGCGCCAACAATTTTGTTGTTGGATAGTCTGAAGGTCATTTAAGAGAATGGCGGAGGTCTCATATTGGTTGAAAAATCTGATTTTTCAAAAATTGAAAAAACTCAACTTTTTTCGGTTTCTACCTACAGTTACAATTGTGAAGATACATTTTTTTCTTAATAAAATGTGTTCATAAAAAAACAGATCTTCAAATAAAGTAATGTTCAATTTTTCAAAACCGAGTATTTTTTGCAAAACTTTGTGTCAAACAAGCAATTTCATTTTTTAAACCATTTTTTTTCTTAAAAGCCGCAAATTTTGTCAAATTAAATTGTGACCTTAGATAGCATAAAGGAGGATTAAGAGAATGGTGCAGGTTTCATGTTCGTTGAAATGCCTGATTTTGCAAAAAAATTTTTAAAAATTTAAAAAAATGTGCGGCCTCTTCCTACATCTACAGTTTTGAAGAAGCAATTGTTTCTCTTAATGAAATATGCTTATCAAATCAGATCTTGAAATAAGGTCTTGTTGAAGTATTCCAAAATATGCATATTTGTGGAGTAAGTGGGGGTCAAAATTAGTCGCCCAATGTTATTCTTTATATTTAGGACGATTATAAAGCAAACAGGATTTGACGAGATTAATACATCGAACAAAAATAGTATTTTATAGTAATTAATAAAAATGTTTGTTCAATTTACAATTTGTATTCTTATTCTCAGTGAATATATCATTCAAGCACTCCGCAAAGCTTTATTGAAATTTGCGCAACAATGCCGCAAGGGATATTTGAAAACTATTGTTGGTGAACTAGGAGATGGCGTCAGTCATAAGATAAAGATGTTTTATTTAGTAGAGTTTGTGTTTACAAATTAAACTTTAAGAAATTTTTCAAAATCTATTTGATAATCATTATTTTTGTCCGTGTTGCGAGGTATAGAACATACATTCAGTGAATATATTATATTTACTTATTTATCCATATCTCTGGCCTTATGAGTTATCAGAAGAGGTCACTGGTTTGGGCAATACAGCTGTTTTTTAAAAGTTCCATGTACAATTTCGTCTTCTCTTTGAGTAATAAAGTTGTAAACATAGAACCCACAACATTTTGTTGGAAAAACACGTTTTGAGAGTCCCTGTCTTCGAAAAATGATATTTCCTTTCAAAACGTCTCTCGTCAGTCTGTGAACAACACGAGTCTAATCCATTCACAGAATTTCGCCACAATTAATATTTTCCAATTTTTCTCGTTGATGTCACTGCCCTAAAATTTTAAACGAATACTTTATTTTTTGGGCGTTCTTTACCTGAAATCCTAATGACATTTTTGAATTTTCCCTTATATATTTGAACTGATCTCTTTAGAATTTTGAACTTTTCCATTTTTATTTCATGACTGTCGATAAATTCAAACATTTAATGACTATAATTTTTACGAACATGCCCTTTACTTTCAATATTGGCGCTAGAGATTTTTTATAAAGCAATCTGTTCTTTAATATCAGATATCTTCATTACTTTATGAATACATTTCGAATGTATTAGTAGTGTAGCGTCGTGACGCGCTGAAACGATGACAACCTGCGGCAGATGGCAGGATGTTAAACAAAGGGCGCAGAAGATGACGCATTGGGAATTTCTGCCTAGCGCGGATACGACATGGTACAGCGGAGGCAATGGGGGCGGCAGGTAGCGCCGAAGTGCCTATATAACGGCACGAGAACAATGCCTCCGTCTTCTTGTTTCTCAGCAGCGTCGCCGTGCGGTTGTGCGTAAGATTGTGCGAGTGGCGCACGTGGGCAAGGGGCCGACAATTCATTGTCGTGATGCGCGAGGCATGCATTAGGTCTCAGATGTAGAACGGTGTGGTAGCCGTCGTCGATTAAATCCCTCCTAGTAGTGGGATCTATTTAGGGCCGGTTTCACCAACATACACCTAACGTGACGTTAGTAAACGAGTGGTTAAAATTAACGTCCCCGTTAAGATTTGTGGCGTTTCACCAACGTTTCCACGGCTTCTATTAGCTAATCGCCAGTTAACTTTAATGGGTGTACAAAATGCATTAATATTTGCTTTTAGAAGGCCGTGAACTGGAAACTCTGTGGATTCTCTGCTGACAGAGAATAAAGAAACAAAACACGGTATACACCAGTATACACATTCTCCGCCATTCTATTGTGGTCAATTGTTGTGCTTGTACAAGTTTTGTGAATTATAATTTGCCATGTCGAAAAGAAGCAGATCCGACAATTTTTCTGCAGAAGAAAAAGAAATTCTTGTAGACTTGCTCCACAAATATAAGATAATTACGAGCAGAAAAACGGATCGTGCTAAAAATAAATTTAAAAATAATTTATTCTTTCCCTGAAAACACGTGGACGTACAGACGGCATTTCCAGGCTTTCCAATTCGTCATCGTTTTCCAGTACATACTACTGCTCTTTCCATTTTCCTCAAACGGCGCTGCGCTGCCCACTAACCAAGCGTTAACTGCTGCTAACGGAGCAGATATCGTGCGTTAACTTTAATGGAAAGTTAACAAGCGTTAAAGTTTGGTGAAACACGTATTTCTTTAACGGGCCGTTAAAATCTCCTAAAGTCTGGTTAGCGTGTTGGTGAAACCGGCCCTAGTTAGTTAATTGTAAGCAGTGAAATTTGTTATTTGTCACTACGATCTAGTTTATGAATAAACTCACTGTTCTTACAACCCACTCTCGTCTGTGTTTTGATTGCACCTGTATGACGCCACAATAGTTTTTGCGCAATTATGAGTTACACGATAACAATGTTCAATTTGTTTTTCGAACCAGTCCATATTAAAATTGAATTATTTTAATTTCTTTTGAACGTAATATATTTTAATATACTAATTATAATATAATTAGTAGGATAGAAGGTGTATTATAATATTACGTAACCGTCACCAATAATACGAGAAATAATGCTGATGCAGGAGCACTAGTTCGAATTTCCTTTACAATGTATTTAATTAAAATAATCCAATTATATTTTCTACGCCTTTTTCGTATAACACATAGATATCTCCTATTTTGAAAGTGTAATGTCCTACATACAACTTTGTTGCTTCACATAAATCAGATTTTAAGTATTACAAAGTCCAATGTAAAGACGTAATATTCAATAATTTGCTGAAAAAATATATTATTTGGAAACCAATGCTGCATTTCATTTCTATTTTCACCTGAGTTTAATCATTAAAACCAAAATATATGAAGACTTGTTACAGAAATGATATAAGGATGCTCAAAACTTCAAAGGCCTTTTTCTCGAAAGCAGCACTGCTCTATATACAACCTTATAACACTGAGACAGCGATGGGTTAGCATTTCAACCGGCAAATCAAGAATATGTCAAAAAAATGTACTTTGGGCGGCGATAGATGGCAGCTGGCAAGAGTATGTGGCATGTCCGAATAGCTAGCCGAGACTAAAGGTAATAGAAAACTAATACGGGAGAGTCTGTGCTATTCTGTATCACCACTAGTTTTAGAAAATTTTGAAGCAAAGGGGCTTTATGTAAAGTTACCCCCAAATTAAAATACAGGTTTCACATTCACAGGACTGCGACAATAGCTTGATCGATTGGGATATATCAATTTTGGGGAAAATCGGCTGAACTGTTTAGCCGCTGGCGTTGTAAACAGACGAACAGACATGTTTTATTGCCATTCGATTTTTCGGTATCACGGACCCACAAAATGGATTTTAGCTACACCCCCTTAGAGAATTTTTTTCTAAATTTAGCAAGTGGATTTATCCATATTTTCGTTACCAGAGCCCTGTAATAAGATTTTTTTGCCGCAAATTCGCCGTTTTTTCGCCCAGCATTACGTAACCTTCTCTCTACTTCGTAAGTAATAAAAGCCAGCGAGAAAGAAATGAAAAAATTAAAAATAATAATGGAATCAAAGAAGCAGAAATGAAATTTTTCTGTGTATTTTTCGAAAATGGAACCCGCAACCATTGTCTCCACTTACATAGGCGCTGTGCCCTACACAGACCGAGCCCTCAGCCACCGAGGCCGACTAAGACGAAAGAAGGTCAAGAAAGACGCAAGGAAAAGTAATCGAATACGGAGATTATAAAAGATGGCACAAAATAATAGGCAAAGGAGAAGAAGAGAAAGAGAACGGAGGAGAAAAAAATAAGAAAAGGAGAATGAAAAGAAAGAAGGAAAATAAAAGAAGGGAGAAAGAACAAGAAGATAAAGTGAAAGGATACGAAGGAAAAAGAAGAGGACGAAGAAGAAGAAGAAGAAGTGGAGGAGGAAGAGAGGGAAAAGAAAGGAGAAGAGGAATAAGAATAAAATACGAAGAAGTTCAGCGTGGAAAGAGGTGTCTAACGAGGACGCTGCGTGGGCAGTCGGGGTGCTAGGGGACGCGCGAGCGCGTGGCGCCGGGGTGGCACGGGAGCGCGGGGGCGAGGTCGGTGGGGCGTCACCCGATCGGCAGCGGCGCCTCGGCGGAGGTTTCTGCGGGCGCCGCGCGGCGCGCGCACGGCGCCTCGCGGCCGGCATTCAACAAGTGGACGTCTGCGAGGTGGCTGGTCGGCGCTGCTGCGCGCGGCGGCGGTGGTGGCGGCGGCGGCGGGCTGGGCTCACGTGCTGGGCGGGCGCGACGGAGCGTCGCGCACGACGGCGGCGGAGCGTGAGCGTGTGTCGCGTCGCGTTGTCTCGCCCCGCATGCGCACGGCGCCGCGCGACCGATGCGCGAGGGGCAAGGCACGGGTCGGCGCCGGGCTGCCTCGTGCCCCGCCGGCCAGCAGCCGCTGCCCGGGAGCTGCGCGCGGCGGGCTGATTCGGCGCGTGCGGCGATTGCCCTCTGCCCGTACGTACAACGCGAGCTGCCGAATCTCGGACGTGTTTATTCTTAGTCACGCCTCCTTTTTTCTGAGCATAATTTTTCGACTGTGTTTGGATCACCGTTTTTAATTACTTCGTTTTTATCATTTGAAAGAATATTTTGTTTTTTCGCTCAGAACAACCATACACATTGGCCTGAACTCTACGTCGGATCTGTGACAGTATTTTTGAATGAAGGATGTATTCCTATTTTCCGATCGTGTGAGTGATGAAGTAAGTTTCTTTTGTGAGCGAGGTTAAGAACTTGGAAGCATCCACGCCCGCACTCCGCTTCATCAGAAGATTGCAGCATCTCCTGCTGAAGAGCAAACGCCCACAGCCGCCAGCACACGAGTGGATTCGCAGGGCGCCGTCCGCGTGCCATCTGTGCGGGGAGTGGGGGTGGCGCGGGACGGGTTGGGGCGGGGCGGTTCCCGTACGGCGGACGTCTCGCCGCCATTCATCAGCTGAGCACGGCGGCGGGGAGGGTGACGGCGGAGGCGGAGACGGTGGTGTCGATGGAGGCGGTGTTGGCGTTGCGACCGCCGCGCCGACCGAGAACTTGGAGTGGCGAGTGACACCTGAGCTCTAAACACGCGCGCCCGCCCGCGCGTGCGTGCTGCAGTTCGCACGCCAGCCTGCCCACCCGCCCGCACGTTGCTATTTCCGACGGCGGCGACGGCTTGTCGCGGCCGCCTCAAGGCGTCGCGACCTCGTGTTGTTTCCACGCCGATTGTACACAAGGCGTAAACGCCGTCCGACGCGCGACTCGCCGCCGCTGCTTGTTCCACGTTCGCGGTGGCGCCCAAACAGCAATTGTAGGTCTTCGCGCGAAGCCCTTCACGTCGTAGGAGGCAGGTGACTCACTGGGGCGTACAAGTGCCTGTTACATGCAGAAACGATGAAGTAGCCACTGTTTTCAAGTGTCGACTGTTGTGAGAGATGACGTTTGATGTATACAGTTGCATGTAAAACCTTTCAAACAAAACTCCTGGAGAACTGAAAGTGCCACGAAGTAATACTGTGTTCTGCAACCACGTCAAAAACAAACTACATCGAGTGAACAGATTGATTGTACTCTTGGTAATTCGATTTAATGCAAAAGTTTGTGGTCAAGTTAAAAAGCAATTTAGGCAAAACAAAGATAAGAGAAATTGTGATTCATTCCAGCGTCTCAAGAAAGTTTTGAAACGCGATTTTAAAGAAGGCTGATAATTTGGATGTAAAATCTTTCTGACAGTTTCCCTTAATTTTGTGATTGTAAAGTACCGTGGCTCTAAAGTTAATTCAAGAAGATAATTAATATTTTAATCGAATAAAGTGTTAAGTTTTGTGTGTTACAAATGCGATAATATTCTTCAAGAACATCAGAATAGTTCTGTGATGTGCATTTACATAGTGAATGTTTCTTTCATGTACATTTAAGAAGTTATATTCATATTTAAAGGAAGAGCGGTAGTACACATATTATAGTGATGCAGTTCGCAAGACAGAACACGCAGCTTCAAGATAAACGGTGAAAATGTCTACATGTGTTTAAACGCAAGCGTAACAGTGTCGTGGTTTTGTAGTTAAAACGTGCATCCAACTTGTAGTCACGTAATTCGTTCCAATTGCTCAATTTTGCGGGGGCAGCCCCCGTTCGTTCAAAGGACGAGCCCCGTCGGGCCCAAGCGGCGAAGGGCAGAGCGCGGCCGCGGAGGGAGCGAACTTTGGGCTCGCGCGAGGGCCTCGGAGGGGTGCTTGCGGATCGGAGGCCGCCGGGGCGGCGCGTGGCGAGCGGGATGGGGCGACGCTGAGCGGCGGTGAGCGGGGCTGCTGAGCAGAACTGAGCGGAGCGGAGCGGCGATGCCGGCGGCGGCGGCTGCGACGGCCGGCCCGCGGCGCGCGGGCCCGGCTGCGGCGGCGGGCACCACGACCGCCGCGCCCGAAGGGGAGATGGACGCCCTGCTGCTGGGGCGCACAGGGGTGAGTGGACGGCTTCTTTCCTCTCTTGTTGGGGGGGGGATTAATTTTGTCATTACGTCGGAAAGCGAATTGTGTGAATTGTGCTGAAATTCATCCTTCAGTTTCTAACCGAAATGCATTGGAGTTCTCCGCTGTGAAAACTGTTATTTGAAAATTGACCCTGAACGTGTGTCAGTCGTCTGTCTCTCATCGTGTGTCTGTATCTTTTTGTGTGTTTATCCGTGTGCCTGTCTGTTTTTCTGTCTTTATTTGTCCGTTCCTACATGTATGCTAGTCAACCTCAAAGTGTGTTCGTCAGTTTGTTAGTGTTACGCGCACAAATAACTTTTTGCCGGCCTGGATGGCCGAGGTCACTAAGGCTGAAGAGCCGTAGTTGCCTCGTACCTGTAGGGTTGCTGGTTCGAATCCCGGCCGGGAAATGGATGTTTGCGTGTGACCGTGTACCGTTACCGTTAACCCCATTGGTACTTGCAGTGGTCTCTATTGACCTTAGTAGTTGAAAAGCGACCTTAAATAAATTTAAAAATGTTTCGTTCCTCCGTCCATCCGTGTGTGATTCATCCATGCCCTTCAGCGACTCTCCGTGAATCTATTGGATGACCGTTCATGACTCCCGAATGTTAGTCCAGCCGTCTCTCTTTTTTTTTCAGCCTGTCCATGCCTGTCAATTTGTCAATTGTTCTGTCTCCTTATTTGTGACTTTCACATTTGTGGATCAGAGTATCGGCAAATACTATAAAGACAATACAGGACACTTCGCGGTATATCGAGAAACACTGATGCACGCTCCATCTGCTGGCAGAACCTGGTACACCCTAAACTCAGTGCTCTGTTGGTGTTTGTTATCTGCTTGATTTCTTTCGGGTCGATTTCTGGAAAACATATTTTACAACACTATTCTTTACATCATTCTACATCTGGCAGGAAAAAATTCTGTAATTTTTGGCTTTATCATAAAATACAGCAGAACTCGCGTTTGTTCTTCACATTTCCTCGTGATAAAACCAGGTAAAAATTGAAAGAATCTTGAACATGAATGAAGCTAATTTAATACAATTTGACTTCTCTTTGTAATAAAATGCATTAAAAACTATAACATAACTTAATTGGGAGACTACTTGCACATTGTCATTCCCAATTGAATCATGTGTAACGAACGTAGTTGCAGAAATGGATAACACTGAAGATATTCCTACAAGTTTAGTACAGAAAAATGCTGATCCTATGTATGTGGCTGGTTGTGTAGTACCGTGCCATATGATGGTTGTAGAAATGCTTAACAGAATTTAGATGAAAAGTATAAATTAAGAAACTTGCATATTCTGATTAAACAGTATGTGAATGCCACGCTTTTCTACCCAAGTGAATTCGCTTTTAGTTTTCTAAGACTGAATATGTTTTCAATAAACACTTTTTAAATTATTTACGTCAAAGTAAACTTGATGTAAAAAATACAATTAATGCAAATCATTAATATTCACTTGCAGAATATTTTATGTAAGGGGTGTAATAATCTGTATGAAAGCAGAGGTATCAATGTATTGATACAGTGCTTTTTAAAGGAAGTAAGTGGGAAAATGGTCAAATGTATCAGTGGAAGTGTTATGGCAAGAAAAATCTTACATTTGTAACAACTTTATTCGTGAAAATAATGTTCATTATATGTTCATTAAATGTTCAATGTTCTCATGTCCATTATTACACATTGTACATTATAATTTTCTGTAATTTGAGCCCTTCAATATAATTAAATCACAGCGAGAGTAGGTAAAAAAAAGTCTTATTTCGTTAGGTAGATTTAAAAATATTTGTTTCTTTCGTAAGAATCACATTGACATTTCTATTTGGCGCTACATTACCAGGTTCTGACACTAGGATCGCTAGTGGGAACTTGTTTCCATCGGTTGCGTGGAAGAACGGGGAACTGTCCTGTATTATCTCTATAGTATTTGGTATCGGCCTCCATACGCGCCTTTCAACTACTTCCTTCCATAAAACGGTACTATGGATTTTTAAACTACTTCCTTAAAAAGGTACTATGGATTTTTGAAAAATTCTAAATTGTATGCTATTGATCTCAAGTCTGATTTTGGTAATTTAAAATACATTTTTAAAACATAACTCAACTATTTGTAATGCTCTTTTTCAATTTTAGATTCTTTTTCGGGTTCGATAAGTTTCTCCTGCCTTTCTATGCTTATTTTAATAGTCTAATAATTGAGTTACCTCCCTCATCATAATATTAATGTTTTTATGAATATGTCTCATTTCCTTAGCGTAAATTTTTCAGGATTCGTCAATGATAAGCTTATAACTCCTTCAACCAATAATTTGCTTTTTAATGCCTTCCATGATGATAAAATTACAAGGAAACTTGTACAAATGATTCACAAACAGATTGGTTTGGCTCAATCTCAAATAAGTAAAAACAGGCTTACATCCTGGCCTGCGATTTACTTCGCTACTGGTACTAATTTTTCGATATTTTCGTGGATAATTTAGTAGCAATTAACTTACAAAAGGTTACACAATTATTTTCACTTGCACTTCACAGCTGGTAGTCCGTGGAGAGTGACTTGCAAATCTTCTTATTCGTCCTATCTTATAACAGTTGACATCTGTTCAGCTTCTTCGCGAATTCATGTATAAACACCTGTTGCGTTTGTCACTTGATAACAATTCTTGGCAACTATCTGGTCCCGTAATGCCGGACCTTTTTTCTACACAACTTCAATGTTCCAAATAACTATAAAATAAATGCCTTTTTTGATGGCGAGGCCCAGGTCATTTTCTGCTTCTTTTTTTTTGTGGTGGTCTGAATCTGTCTTTAGGGAAGCGTGAATTTATACGTAGGTTTGGTTCTGCTGTGCGTTCAAAGTTGAATATTAAGGCGGCGGGATATGTGGAGAATGTTGAAAAGAAGTCTTCGGACAGTTTAGTAATGTGTTCTTTTATTGTTGGGATTGGCAGTTCGTGGTAGATTTGCTTGTTTGAAATGAACCATGGGGCTTTAAAGATAATTCTTTGCACTTTATTCTGTATAGTTTAAAGAATATTTATATTAATTTTGGCTGCATTTTCCGATATCTGACATGCGTATGTCATTGTTGGTTGAATTATAGACTTGTAAATTAGCATTCCGGCCTCTGTTTTACGGGAGGAGTTTTGTTAATTAGTGCGTAAAGTTGGGAAATTTTTGTTTGTGTTTTTATTCCTGTTGTGTGGATGTGTGTTTTTAATTTGTATCAAGTTGCATTCCTAGATACTTGGAATATAATGCTGCTGTATTATTGAGAACCCAAGGAATATTTTCGTTGTATATAATTAACTAGGGAGGGATGATAAGTAGAGACCGGATTTTTATGTAATAACATATTTTTTGTCATTATACTTACCGTTCTCAAAATTGTAATCTTGGCGAATCATGGCCCTCCTAACACAATATCGAATTTCTTAGTTACATATTTTTACATATTCAGTACCAAATTACATATATACATATTTTGGCTGTTTTCATCATATATTTCCTTATTTTATCAATTTTCTTCAATTTAATTTCATATTTTTATGAAAAGATGTATTTTTTAAAGAATCAGCATTTTCACTTCATTATCGGAGAACCTACGTGTCCAAAATATCATTGACACCGCGTTTTGTGATCCGTAATCTTAATTTCTGAGAAAAATTTGCGATCGCCAACGTGTAACACTTCGATGAAGATGCTACATTGTATGTTTGCTGGTCGTAGATCTGGCCAGTTAGTGCGATGGCTTCTATTGCGATTAATCTGGCTGCTAAACTACGGTCCTGGATTATAATAGATTACGCTTTTACTACTGACGAGAAAGTTGTATAATGTAATGTGAGCAGTTTTTCTAAATGTATTTTCTTGCTATGTAAATAGTTTGTAACTAGAGAATTTTAATATTACATATTATATCCGATTTTACATATTTATTACATACTTTGACTGTTTTCATTACATATTTATGTACATATTTTGACGTTTAATACTACATATTTTTCCGGTCTCTAATGATAAGATATCTTACGATATGTTACGTTTTGTCTGGATTTATTTGTTATTGTCTGGACAATAGGGAACCTTGGGGCAGTCCTGCTGAAATTTGGCATAAGGGTGTCATGACATCATTAATTTTGACTCGGAACATTTATTTATGAAACTTTTAAGAATTTGATATATGTAGTCTGGAGTGCCTATTTGTTTTAATTTGTAGAGAAGGCCTTGATTTTGTCGAACGCTTTGGTTATATCCATTTGCGATAGTGTGTTGTTTGGTATGGAATCCTTGCGCTATGTGTTCGGTTGATCGTAATATTTGATGTGTTGTGGAGTGTTAGATCGAAATCCAAATTGTGTGTCCGGGATTACGTGTGTGTTTATCAGAAATTTTATTAATCGTTTAAATATCTGTTTTTTCTAATGGTTTTGACAATGAGGGAAGCAGGCTTACTGCTCTATAGTTTGCTGAATATTTGGATTTTTTACGGGTTTTGCTTTTCTTGAAGCCGTTACTAGTTTCTGTGCAATTGCCATACATTTTCGCCTCCCAAGTCGTGCCGGCAACTTTTAGAGAGGATTAACCATGATTTGCTCCGTATCAGTGCCACATCGTGTTTCATGCATCATAGAATGTTGGTAAATCCTCAGTTAGCTGTTTCAATTCGATCATTACCTTGATTTACGATGCTTTTCTGCGCCTAGTCTTCACTCGCATTTTGTTTTACTTCTGGTTATTACATTGGTCTTTGTTTTTTTCTTTCATTAACTATACATGAAATTTATTTTCATTTTACACATTATTACATCCTGTATTTTATACTCAGTCATTTAGTTTCTAACATTTGTTACACCTCGCACTAGCTGTAACGCGATTTAAACACTGAGAAAGACTAACAGGAAAGATATATAAACGCTCATAATAGCTAATAAAAGAAATATTTAAATCCTTGAAATCTACCCACTTACAAATAAAAAAAAAAATAAAATTAATTTTGATATTTGAATTGACATTTTTGTATCAATAATTCACTTACATTTGCATGTTATGTATGGGGAGGGGTATACAAAAACTCACAAAGTTGAATTCTACTTAATAAATTTGTTTATTTAGTCAAATTCATTAAAAAATGTATGTGACGTATGGGGGAGAAGATCATCTGCGCATTCTCTTGAGTTCAAAGTCAATACCAACATTTTAGCCATAAATAGTTGTAAGATGAATAAAGTTAAAATACCAAAATACTAATAATAATATTAAAAAAGCGTTGAGATTAGAAACATTTTAAAAACTAGACATTTTCGTTCTCGAGTATAGAAAACTTATTGCATCGGTAAACTAAATCCAGATTGACTCTATCTGCATTACTAACAGATACTTACCCCAGCTCCACTCCTTCAACTACAGGCAAAAAGGAAAGTTCAACAAAACGTGCACATAGTGAAGCAACATTTGTGTCTGGAAGCAAAACAAGGGGGCCGGCTCATCACTTGCTCAATGGATCAGGGAAACTGGACAAAAACCTGATCGAGAAGCAGGTCATTGACCGAAAGCTGAAAGTCTTTTTAAAATTACGATACAAATGTATACTAATGCATTATAGATCATTGTTTGTTAAAATAAACATTTTTTCTTTTTTGATGATCAGTATAGTCTCTAATTGTATAGAACAGTTACTCAGCAAAAAAGAGTTTACTTTGAACTTCAATTTTGTGTAACGACTTTAATTGTTTAAAATCATCTGGCAATACATAGTAAAGTAATGTACGTGTATTGTAATTAAACAATCAGTTTGATTCTGCTGCAAATATAATTTTAGGAAGTAGGTTGGATCACTTTAGATGATTCCTGCATGTTAAAAATTATGAGCAGAAGACCTCTAACTGTGACGCAGGGTAAACTCTTCTAAATTCGGCCGCTTTTGAGAAGGCTCTCAGACAAAATATATGATGTTCCACAAGAAGAAAAATCTTGAGAAATTAACAAATAATTTGAGGAAGAAGTAACTTAAATCAATATTTAAGAATAGGCCTCATAATAGGAAAACTTTTACGTTGCGTTTTTTATCACGGAAAACTTTTATAGACAGCGGCATGTAGCGCCGTGCCTCCTGGCCGATGAAGCGCAAAGTCTGTAGCTAGAGTACCCAGAAGAGTGGAAGAAAGGTAACAGAAGGCCCCAAAAACTTTTTCGCAAAAAATTGCAATCACCAACATACAAACATAAACAATACATAAGACACCCAGAATAAGGAATATATACTCGCCACTGATCGCTTCGTTATTTAAGACCGTGAAGTAAGTGTAGACTTTCAAACCGGGATGAGCTTTTAACAGGAAATGCTGCCGAATAATGGATTTGTTTTTGAACAAACTACCTCGAAGCTGCAGGGCTATTTCAATTCTATTGTCATGGAAATAGATGCAACTGCCTGCTGTTAAGAAACTGCCCTCCATTGCCTTGCAACCTGTAAATTCTCTTGTCGTGTACAAATGTAATTCTTCCTCTTAACGAATCTTAAGATGTACATTAAGGATCTCTGCTTAAGCATTCCTCGTGAACGTGAATACCATAATTTGAGTCCAAAAAATTACCATCTTAGAAGTGAGTTCGATATTTCAATGCCTTTTATCATAGTATTATGTGCAGGAAAGGTGTATTATAATGTCAGTCTCTGACCCTGGTGAATAAATCATAAGTCAGCTTTCGCTTGCAATGAGATTGTTGTCCTAATAAAGGTCATAATTCGTGTGTAATATAAATTAAATTATTTTGATTGATGAGTAATGGGTGTATGCGTGTTTAACAAGTAAAGTTTATAAAATTTTCGTTTAGAACCACTGAACACAAAGCACGCAGTTTAAGAACTCTCTTCACGTTCTCCTTTCTTCACACGGGCGTGTGCAGGCCAGTGCTATTACAAATAAAACAGTGGCTTTCACACTAGTGGATTGGGATATACGATGTTCGTACAAGGGTAGCTGAAAAAGGGAATAGAGGAACTTTGCCTAGAGTGTCGTGGTACGATGTCGCCACACTTACAAGTCAATGTTTGATTTAAAACAATATTTGGTTTTCCGATTCATCCAGAATTTTTGATATAGATGAAACTAAAAAGTCCCCTCCGTTTCCTCATGGAGCAGATTTTTGGCTTATTCAGTCTACTTTACATCAAAGAAATAGCCCGTTCTGAGTTTCCTCCTTATCCAGGAACCGCTTGAGACAGGTTTTTACTATATTTTCAGAAAACTCTTGAGTCGATGGAATTGTATATCTTGCTTCAAAATATTTTAATATGTACCAGTAGCTGAACAAAATCACACATAATGGGTTTCAAGAAGTAGCACGTGCACTTCTTAAGAACCACAGTATGTAAAATATTCTCTAATAATAATACTCTTTTATAACAAACACTGTCTTTACGAATATTGCAATAACATTGCATAATGTATACGATGTAACACTACGAGATTTCATTACATTACAAGATATAAAGAACTTTGATGTTACGTAACACGACACACAAATCTCAACTATTAATGGCGGGCGTACCAAGACGGAGCTTTGATGCCTTGGAGCATTGCTGTCACATGACATAGGTTGTATCGTAAGCAGAGACTCACTAAATTGTATAATCAGTCGGTCTGAGAATAGGCGGAATAGCTACATCATATATTTTCATTTTCGAGTCGATTGAAACTCTTGTTTGAAAACTTTTTTTATTTTCTCGCCGTAAGAAGATATTTCTTAAGAAGAGAAAGTTATGTAATGCTGCGGGAAAAACAAACAGCAAATTTTCGAACGGTAACGAATAAAGTGAATAAATCCTGTTGCTAAATTTAGAAAAGAATCCTCTAATACGTGGTGTACCCAGGAGCCATACTTCGAGGGTCCTTGATTTCGAAAAGTCGATTGATAGCAAAACGTCTGTTCGTCTGTCTGTGAAGAACGTTCTGCGGATAAATCGTTGAGTATTTTCTCCAAAATTAATATTCCGTAATCGCTCTTGATGATTTCGCGCGCGGCCCCTTGTATTTGAAGTTGATATTTTAATTTTGGGGGTACTTTACGTGAAGCCCTTGGGGATTTTTTAAATTTCAAAAAATGGCTACATCGTTTTTGATTAAATTTTGTTGTTGGATAGTCTGAAGGACGTTTAAGAGAATGGTGCAGGGCTCATATTCATCGAACTCTGATTTTTCGAAAAATTCAGTTTTGGCGTCTTTACACAACTACAATTACGAGATAAAAAATTTTCTTTATGAAATGGTTTCATCAAAAATAAATCTTCAAATAATGCAATGTTCAACTTTTCGAAAATATGTGTATTTTTGCGAAGTTTTGAATCAAACATAGGCAACTTTTATTTTCTTTAAACCATTTTTTGATTAAATTGGTACCCTAGATAGCGTAAAGAACGTGTAAGAGAATGGTGAAGGACGCTTAAGAGAATGATGCCGGACTAGGTGCTCTTTCGTTGAAATTCCTAATTTTTCGAAATGTGAAAAAAATTAAAATTTTTGGGCGTCTTTCTACTACTAAATTGTGAAGATACAATTTTCTTCTTAATGGAATGTGTTCTCAAAAACAGATAATCAGATAAAGTCATGTTGCATTTTTTGAAAATATGAGTTTTTTGAGTAATTTGGTGTCAAACTTAGTCCTGCTCTTCCTGAACTGAACGTAATATGAGAAGCGATTCCAGGCAGTTGGGTGCTACCTATGTTGACATTTGTATATTATTTCATATTTCTTTGATCGTTTTCTACATTCGAGCTTTTGTTATACGATTACAAATTAGTCTTTAAGAAATTCTTTATAACCTATTTGAAATATATGAAATAAAAATTGCTAGACCTCAGGGAATATCAATTTGGAATGCAACAATGGCATATCCCATCGTGGACGTGGTAGCTGAATTTCTGTAATTTAAGTCTCATTGTTGTGGCATGTTTTAGCTGTATGAGAATCAGTCGTTCACGGCTGCTGAGGCCTCAGGCCAAGCAAGAATAAATAAATAACTAATAAAAAAAAAAGAAACAGTTGTAATTGTGAATTTGTTTGATATTTTCTTCAAAATATTTATTTTGTTCTACGATTTGTTAAAAAGTTTTACAAAAAATGATGACCAAGATGTGTTAATTGGGGGAGAAATTGGGTATAAAATAGTAATACATTACCCTGCTAAAGATGAGAAAGTATGTGCTGTTACACTAGTTAATTTTTTCTCAGAGTTCCTGTGTATCTAATGAAGTCAGACACGCCTCACATGAACATATGTTGCATACTAGTTTTCTTTCAATTTCCGCGCGTATTGAAAATAACTAATCAGCTTTGACGGTCTAGCAAATATCACTATTTCCAAAATTTCAAGATTTACTAATATAGTAGCTTTATTTCCGAGCATGTGTATTCTTTGCATACTCGGTACTTCATAAGAGCCTACTACTCTTCACTAGCATGAATTCGTTTATGTGCATCGTACTTTTGCTCGATTTCTCCTTGCTTGTGTTGGGACAAGCATTTAGCTTTAAACGCCCTTCATGAAGCCTACGTCACCTGTAGAGGCTGTTCGGGAGACGAGCTCTTCGTTGCCGATAAACTGCGTGAGAGCACGAAACCCAAAGCGACGGAGGTGCACCTCTAGCGTTTGATTTTTAGCAATTTTCGATATGCAAAAGAATGATAAAGTGAGATTTTTTGAAATGAAATATGACAAAAATCAATATAGAATAATAAATAGCTAGATACAACACTCACACCGGGAAGACAACACACTGTCTACATTGGCAGAGCCAGGTGGTTCCTACCAGCATGCAGCAACAGAGCGGACTATGGAGCGGTACTGCCACATTAGTAGTGTGTATACCCGCA